>CAAKHF010006497.1:6886-17199 GCA_901007745.1 Hippocampus kuda | reverse complement strand
AGTCTATGTGTGCCCTGCGATTGGCTGGCAAACAGTTCGGGGTGTCCCTGCCTACTGCCCGAAGACGGCTGGGATAGGCTCCAGCACCCCCCGCGACCTTTGTTTTCTTTAAAATGTGTGTGCGTGTGTGTGTGTGTGTGTGTGTGTGTGTGTGTGTGTGTGTGTGTGTGTGTGTGTGTGTGTGTGTGTGTGTGTGTGTGTGTGTGTGCTTCAGTTTTATGCTGTCCTATGAGGACAAAGCAAAACAAAAACATGGGGATATTATGGCAGCCAGTGTGTACTGTATAAGGATACAACAGGTACTGTTCCAGGGAGACATGTTCAGTCTTCTTGTCTCTACGTGAGACTAGACAAAGTGACAGATGAGCTCAGTGAGGAAAGATCCCATGGCTTCACCCACCAGTCTCGCGATTAGACGGATAGAGATGAGCGCCTCCATGTTGGTTAAACTGCAAATGTGATCATGTAGCCTACTGCTGGGAGTGATGACAAAACGGACCCAGGGGGGCAAAAAAAGCCTCTCAGCGTCTCAATCGCTCACACACTGCGTCACTTGTGCTCACTAACACAGCAAAATCTAAGCATCTTAAACTTGGGATAAGATCAACTAAATGGCCCCCAAAAAATTGCTTTGAGTTGCAGCTCAGGCTTTAGTTCGGGTTGGATGGTTGGCTTTCTCACTTTGAAGGCTGGCTGCTCTCCACATGGACCCCTAAACAAGGCAACCCCGACAGGCTAGTGCAGCTGGGTGGAAAAATCTGGCTGCAGGATAACGCTTTATTCAGAAATAGTTGAAACAAACTTCTACAGATTCTGAGAAACATGGTTATTCTTATTCACCTACTGGCTGCTCGGTACTGCAGTACATGCAGAAAATCATCAATCTAAAGAGACTGAGAAACACATATTTGGTGCAAAGAATGTGAAAATAGGGTGAAGTATGTTTGATGGGCGTGAGAAGAGTTTAAAGAAAAAGTACAAAATCAATTTTGCAGAGATCAGGTGATGGGATAGGAAACAGCAAAGCCCGGCCATTGTGAATCCAGACACGAGCCATTGCCTCAAGTCCAAAATTCTCAGGAGCAATCTCACATATCATTTGCAGCTACATCTCGAGGAGATATATTTGTATTCTCGCTGTCAAGAAGATCTGTATTCATAATACAAGCATAAATCAGGATTTGTCTCAAACGCGGTCCGTCCCACATGCTCACACATTGAAATTAGTACATTTCGTAAGACTTGCGCATATCCAAGATAAGTTATGAAACAGATATTGTTCTACGGGCCTTCTGCAGTAGACAAAATGGGCAGCTACAACGTGAAGATCTCTTGCAGGAACTAATGAGATCGATTCCATTATTTGTACTGATAATTCGCCTTTTTAAATAGAATAAAGTTGAGTTTTGAGTTTATTTTCCAACTGTCAGAGAGATTAACAATAGATTTATTATTGTGGTTGTACATTGCAATGTACGCACAACTGTACTGCATCATGCTAGAGCTGTGTCCAATATTTTGACTCTTGCATAGCAAATTAAAAAAACAAAAAAACAACCACAGTCATAAAATATATTGTCATATCTGTCAGTTAAAAATGGAGCCTTGTTATTTTCAAAGGCTGATTTCTGAAAAACCAAAATAAAATACATTTACAAACTATCAGTAGCTACGCAAGACTGCACATCTGATATCTGGACAACAAACAAACTGAATAATAGAGCAACCCAACCCAAGTGGTGGGTCAATGCTTGAAATATTCAGTCACTATAAACAACAACAACCCAACATTCAGGATGTATCGGAAAAAGAGTTGATCTGTTGCATTTTTTCTTTTAATCCCTCAAGTCGGCAGCCCGGTGGTCAACTGGCTTGCACGTCGGCCTCACAATGCAGAGGTGCAGGGTTCGATTCCGGTTCCGACCTTTTTGTGTGGAGTTTGCATGTTCTCCCTGCACCTGCGTGGGTTTATTCCGGGTACTCCGGTTTCCTGCCACATTCCAAAAACATGCATGGCAGCCTGATGGAACACTCTAAATTGTCCCTAAATGTGACTGAGCGTAGATGTTTGTTCCTCTATATGTGCCCTGCGACTGGTTGGCAACCAGTTCAGGGTGTCCCCTGCCTACTGCCCGAAGACAGATGGGATAGGCACCGCGACCCTTGTGAGGATAAGCGGATCAGAAAATGGATGGATGGATGGATGGATGAATGGATTTCTCAAGCCTTTATCAAGCTCCCCTTGTCTTGTAGGTCACCCATGACAATAACTCAGTTTCCTTCAATGGTAGAGAATTCAAATCTGGGTCACGGTTATGACTAAATGTGGGATTATTGCCTGGAGCGCCTTCCTTTCACCTTGAGATGACATCATGCAGTGATGGGAAAGAGTCCCAACTACAGACTCTTGAATCATCGAACACGTTACTGCCTGCAATCATAACTTAAAAGCATGCCCCCCCCCCAAAAAAAAACCAGACTTATTGTCTGATAAATACAATGACCACAGTCAATGTGTCTGGAAAGTGAAAGAAAGCTAAAGCAGGTGAGTATTGATTTGGATCCTGCATCTCCACCAAGGTCATAGCTGGAGAGATAGTGAGTTGCTGAGGACAGCACTGTAACTGTGAGTTATGATAATCAAACCCAGAAATTAATTTCCAGGACAAGAACTATAGCTTGAGTCGACTGCTCCATCGGGATTGATGGCTGAGTTTTATGCTGCTTCTCAGAAAAGGTTTTTAACATTTTATCACCGCACGCTCTGGAGAGCACACGCCATTTTCCCTTTCTGGCTGTTATGACAGATGTGGCTGTCGCTGTTGTGCTGAACTACAAGAACCATTGAGAGCGGCATCAAAGAGATAACTGGTATGCTGACGGACAAAGTGATGCATTGCTGGAGAATACGACTGTGTACAGATTCCATGAAAAGGAAATTAACTGGGAAGATAAGGAATAGTTACAGCTAACTTACTGATTGTCTCTCCAATAATACAGAGACAAATGAAATCATTCAAAGTTGTCATGGTTTCCAATAGTGATGAGCCCCATCATCATCTTTTCATTTTTAATATCTGACTGGAGGCAGAAAGTAAAATACGTTTGCTGTCATGTTTCCTCTTATGAGACCAAATAAATGATGATTTGGGAGGGAATGGTGTCGACAGGTCCCATTGAACTCATCGGTTCTCGGCTCTGACCCCATTGGGTGATGACACAGATAAGAACGGAGTAGTGGGGGTTCGTGTGTTCATAGCTGATAAGACCTGAACCCGCCGGAAACAAATGCCATGCGCTTTATGGAAAGTCACGGCCAAGACTGGGCCCTAATCGGCCTTGCGGAGCTGCTGGAGTGATAGAGAGCTTCGGTTAACATGCCTGATAGCATCCCCAAAAACTATTTCTCCAAGCAAAAGCAATTTTCGACTTTGACAGAAAGATATGGAGGCAAAGGATGTGAAGTGGATGGCAGCGCTCACCAGGTCAACCGTGCAGCAATCAGAGCTCAATCCCGTTTTGTGTTCTATTGTTATTTGGATGACTTCTTGCTGTGCGGCCCATCAATATTCTTTATGGCTCTTCCCCTGCAGTGACTCCGTCATCCGCTTCTGTTCTTGCTGGGTCCAGATGGAGAGGTTGGATGCAAGTCATTGTTCATCAGCTTTTTAGCATTACGGGATCCCGCTTTATTAGTCTATCCCCTGTGTGGGGCGCAGGCTTGGCAGCCTTGTGTGTAGCTTTTACACATCCACCTGCTGTTTTGTCCAAAAGCCTTGTAATTGCTCTGATCTTTGTTCTGCCCACTGCTTCTCCCAAGATTTCACGTTGCACTACATTCATGACAATAAAAATCTGGCTTGTACCTCGCTGCCTATTGTAACGAGCTTATGACATAAATTGATCTTGAAGGACTTGTTAGAATGTACCACTGCGCATTCCTCCGCATAATATTGAGCTGCATTAATCTCAGAGAAGTTATTTTGCCTAATTGAAACATTTAGGAGGTTTTAAGCTCAGACGAGTGTCTATAGGGCGTGAGTGGCAAGGGGACCCGATATAGTATCGATTTGCGTAAAAAGATCGTGTGGTATAGCTGACACGCTGAGAGATCCCATCTCATAATACACTCGCTGACCTCACTGCTTACCGAAAGAACAATTTTAAACTCTGCAAAAGAAAATGCCGCACTCAACATAGACCAGGGGTGTGAAACCCGTTTTCGACGCGGGCCACATTTTAGTTACCATTTCCCTTGGAGGGCCATTATGACTGAAATCATATAAAGAAGTCAAGAATAACAGTTTATTCAACTATTGTTTAAGTTACTGTAATGAGGTGTTTGGCAAGAAGAAAATGCTTCCAATGTCTCTCTTATTTATTACATATGAAAATTTGAAATTTTGGTACATATTTTAGCAAACATCATGGAAGTTGCCATGTTTGATTTGCTTTCGTGGGCCACACAAAATGATGTGGCGGGCCAAATCTGGCCCCCGGGCCTTGACTTTGACACCTGTGATATAGACTATAATAAAGTTAGGATATGGACGCAAGAAGGATTTGATGGGGTTTTTTTCCGTTTTAGCATGTTATATTTAATACTTGTTCAAAACTTCCATTCAAACTAGACAGCGGGAGTAATTCTCCTTCCTCTAGAAAGCCGATGAGTGAGTTGGCAGTGAAACTGGGACATCTGTTAGTCCTTGTCAGTGATGAAAGCCCGAAGCGTGTTGCGTGTCCCAATTGGGAGTGTCATGCATTCAGACACTTGTATGAGTCTTAATGACCCTAGTGTCTCAGGTCAGCTGCTCATTGGCTTCCATTTGGCTTTTTTCTTCTTCTTTTTTTTTTTTTAACAATTTTTTCCCCAATTGAAGTTCTTTGCCCATTTCAAAAGGAGCCTCATCCTTTTCCAAGACCCCAATGGCGTAGAGTAGACATTCTAATGTGTGAGGTCACCAGTGGAGGCATAGTGTCACAGTGAAGAGTCTAACATATGTGTTCATCTGTTGGCCGCATCCAATGGTGGGCTGACCAACACAAAGCAATCTTGAATACCAGTGTTTCAAGGATTCTTCTCTTTTTACTTGACACAATAGCATCAGAGGTACATTACAAGCCATCTGGGATGGTTTAAACACAGAGATGCATTTTTTGGATGGCAGGGGCTAATCTGTGTTGCTCTGGAAAAGCAGTTATATCCCAAATCGAGACAGATTTAAATTATAGTTATAGGCTACTCTTAAATGAGCCCGGATTTATGAATCGGTAATCTGTGAATTGTCCTGCTTACAAAGAATATATTTTTGACACTACTGAGCATTTTTTTTAAGATGTCAATGCATACTGTTTTGCATTGACATCTTATGCATATAAATCAATGCATACTGCATTGATTTATATAACATTGTGACATACTTTCACGGCCTCTATTGTCCTTTAGAGTCTTAAAAAAATACAAATCTCCAGAGGAGCATTCCACTCCACTTCTGGTGTTTTCTAATTTCCCAGTTTTCTGTAGTACAGAAAAATATTTATTTTTGACGTCTACACTGAGGACAGCAGATACTCAACTTGTAATCGATCAAGCACATTTCCTTACATTGAACCGCTGTAAAATCGCTATGATCTCACTGTGCAATTTTACCAAAAACACAAATAACAGAAGTTCCACGATATGTACATTTCATCTCAAGTTTACTGTCGTTTGGATCTTGTGGTATCCACGTTCTATGGCGCCATCTGGCCCGCAGGTGGTCATATTTAAAGCAACAGTATAGTCCAGGTGAAATTATCCAAACAACCTCACCAGAAATCACATCAAGTTAGGTTCTATTTCAAAGAATGCTGCTGAATGTATATGCAAGTCAATGTTTTTTCTTCACGGGGCTGATCCAACCTCATCACTCCTGAGTCGTTCCAATCGTGAGTGTTCATGAATATCTACAATTACTGTTTGTGCTCCATCACCAGTCAAGGAGCTAAGTGGGGTTAAAACCGCCCTCTCATAGAGCTTTGTCGGGCACGGGGCATAGGGAGCTAACAGCTGTACAAACAAAGGCCCATTTCCCACTCAAGGTTATGCTGAGTGTCATTGTCTGACAGTGGCTACTCACATGTGTAGCCAAACAATCCTAAAAGACCACCTATGAATGGATAGCGTATATGCTCAACTGAATTTATCCCAACGTGAGCACAGTCCCACGACAATGTTGCTTAAAAATAATGTTGTAAAGTTACAAAAGAAGCATCAGATGAATTGTACAAAAGCTTCACTGCGACTTTGATTTGTAGCTGATGAACACTGACATGCTCCTTTCTTGTATTTGGAGCTCCTCGTCATACATAATTAGCATGCAAAACACAAAGCTCTGCTATCCTGTGGGTCTCTTCCATCACTCCCCCCCCCCCTCCTATTATTAGGAGGCTCACACTTTTAACTCTCTTACCTTTACTCTCAGATTTTTCGTAAAGATCTCTGGAACAGTAGAAGCTATAATACAAGTGTTTTTACATCGTACTTTTCATCTGCAATGTTGGATTCCAGATACTTATACTAAAACGAAACCTACGTACGATGAAATGTGTATTTTTAAGGTGGTCAGAGAAAACACACAGAAAATGTATGCTGACAAATGAAACATAAACGACGACATTGCATAGTATGTTCACTAGACATGATAGCCATGTAATTGTTAAATGTAAAGTTCGTTTGCAAATATATGTTGCCTACAACCAGCCACTTCATTCCTTGTCAGCTATGGTACAATAACCCTATTTACATCCACATGAGCATTCAGAATTATCTTACGAGTCTTTCTGACCACAGTGGACACTCCTCTGCAAATATAGGCAGAATATTTTCTTAAGTCTCAAAATGTACAACATTAAAAAAAAAACACACTAAAACCTGATGCATACAATTAACCCAACTGATATCTACTTGCACATCCCTATAGTTGGTTCAGAAATTCAAATAAGCGTTCTTTCGATGGGACTGAAGTAACTAAGAAATGATGCTGATGCTGGAATTGGAGAGAGAGAATCACACTGAAAGAACAGTCAGTGATTGTGTGCGTGTGTGTATGTGTGTGTGTGTGTGTGTGTGTGCGTGTGTGTGTGGGGGTGTGTGTGTGTGTGTGTGTGTGTGCGCGCGCGCGCGCGCCTATGAAGGTGGCAGTTTACAGCCCGCACTGTCTATGCTGGAGATCTGAGAGTGGAACCAACCGACAGCATCTAATGTAAAGCAGCTGTCTGTTTCCTGGGTAACACAAGCCCACTGTCTGCTGCCATGTACCATAAAGTACACATCTGGACGTACTCTGGACAACACACTTGGGCACACATGCACACTCACACACGAACACCACACCTACAGTGGCACTCTAATTTTTCCCCAACCACAGCTTGACATCAGCTAATGTACTTCATTAACACCGTAGCTTGTTCATACGTTTTCAAAGACATCACCCTTGAAATAGGTTTTGACGACGTGACAAGATGAAAAAGTTGATCAGTAAAAAGTTAACACCCAGGTGTGTGCGGCTACAATCTCGATTGGCTATCACATAAAAATGGATGACTGAAGTCTCATTTTGCAACAGATTTCATTCAACATTCTTCTCTGGCCTCTGGCATCAGTCATGGCGACCCGATGGTCGAAACAAGCAGCCAATTAGCTGGCCATCGACAGAATATACAATCTCCTCTTATTTTGGTAATATTGGAACCAAACAGCTCTGCTAACTACACCATTGCACATGAGACAAATTACTTACTCATAAAGGAAGCAAGGAAGCTGAATAATTCTTGAAAAAAAATCTGACAAGGATTCAGAGTAATGTTTTAATATTAACCTTCACTGAAGTGATGATAAACAGAGTCTGTGCGATGTGTCAACTTTGCGAATAAATCCATTAGGTCAACCAATTCGGATTCTTGTCCATACAGGTAAAGAGGACAACTTACCTTCTGCACAACACCCACTCTTCACTGATTTGTGAATCTTTGCCCAAGCAGTAGTGAACAGCTTATCAGCCAAGCCTGTTATCAGCAGTCTGCACCTCTCAGAGCACTGACAGCTTTGTCATCATCTTGCTTCTCTCTCCTCTCTTTGAGTGTTTACTGGAGTCTACCAAGAGAGCCAGCTGATGTTGTGCAGCCAGTGAAGGGAGAGAGAGAGAGAGAGAGAGAGAGAGAGAGAAAGTGGGTGAGAGAGCGAGAGAGTGTGCGTCTCAATGAGAAAGAGAGAGAGAGAGAAAGAAAGAGAGAGCAAATGAAGGAGAGAATTCCCTTTCGCTCAAAGAGTGGACCCTCTGCAGTCAGACTCTACTCCCACTTACTGCTCTCTTTAACGCCCCCCACCCATTCACCCTCTTCACAGCATTGTGACTGAAAGCAAAAGAGCTGAAACGGGATGCCTCAAGGCTGGGGGGGGGGGGGGGAGAGAGAGAGAGAGAGAGAGAGAGAGAGAGAGAGAGAGAGAGAGAGAGAGAGAAACAGACAGATAGGGGGTGACTGTGGTCCATTAGCTGCTAATTGTAGCGGCGAGCCAATAGAAAGTGAGATAAGAGTGAATGCACACCCAACATTAGCATAGTGTTTAAGGACGTGAGAGCAGTGACTGCAATGAGACAGCATCAGCTCAATTCAGGAGGGGGTAGAGCTTTCCCTGAGACAAAGTAACGAAAGATTTACTGGACCAAAAAGAAAAGGTGACATTTGTTTGTTTTTTTGTTGTTTTGTTTTGTTTTGCCCAATCTCACCAAAAAACCGTCCTGTTAATTTGACTGGAATTGAATTTGACTCCGGAGTAACTACTGACTGCAGATCTACAAATAATTCTCAGAACTGACATTTCTCATGCTCACGTATGTAACCACAAAACACAACCACATTTTGTTAAGCAGACATTTTACTTTGTTTTATGACATACAATTCAATTAATCACAGACGTTGTCAATGACATGATAGACTGAATAACCAAATTGCCAAACTCTTGCTGAGGTAAAAACACAATGACAGGAAATCATAAATAGTCAGCTAATTAAATGTCCAATGGCAACACTGAACATTATTTTCCGAGATTTTGCACAGGCGGAATTGGGCATAATGGGACATTTGTGCCACTCAGGCAGCAGAGGACTTTGCATCATGGCCGCCCTCTTACTGTATGTCTACGTCACGGTCCCCGGCCATTCATGTATCAGGTCAAATGTTAATCCGATCCGGCCTGAGATGCAGCACGACGTTGCTGTGCATGCGGCCCTTTTGAAAGCGTCAATTTGAGATATGCATCTGCTTGACAAGCCCCTCGGGTCAGTTTGGCAAGATTTCAGAGTAGGACCTATTGAGGATATGCGTGCAGAAAATGGATGGATGGATGGACGGGTGGATGGACTATAAAAAAATTCAGAGTATCGGAGCTCCGGCAAGGAGGCTGAACCTTCAGCCAAGTGCGGCCATTTAGTGCGCCTCATTTTGGGATAGGTGTTGCTGGGTGTAGCCCCTGGAAGTGGACTTGGAAAAAAATAAAAGTTAAAATAACCCCTATCGATTGAAATTGAATATAGGCTGTAATGACCTTTTAGCAATTTAGCATGTGAAAATCCTCGCGGAACACATTGTGTTCATATCTTGGGTACTTATCAAAGAAAGCAAATTCGGTATGAGCGAGACTGCATGTACACTGCTCATTTACTCATTCTCTTCTAATTGAGCCATGGTGAGGCTAATCCGTGTGATATATTCAGAGATTGAAGTGAGGAGAGACGTCCACATACATCGTGGTGCAGACTGATCATGGCTCAAACGATGAGCAACATATGTACAATGATTTTGAATGGACGAATTGTGACCAGTTCATCTGCTGACTCCCACCAAGGCAGAGGGAAGAAGTAGAGGGGCGTAGCTATATTGCTGACTCGAAAAAGACATTTTAAGAGTACAGATATTTTTTTCCCAATTTCTACAAAAGAAACTAATCAAATTGAAAATGCAAGCTAAAATTTTTTTGGAGTGAAAAATGGGCCATCCCGGCCGGGCGATCCCTTTAACGTTCACCCTATCTCCTAGTTTGTGACAAATTGGCTCGACTATCAACGTGTAACATGTCGTTTTACTCTACACATTCCACGTTTGGAAAAACCTGCGCAAGGTTTTATACCTCGTGCGGGCTGGTTTGGTCGACATTTTTTCAGTGTTGGACAGACTCAGTGCGTCTTTTGCCTCCCGTGCTGTGACTGTCCCATGTCGTGTTCAATGGCAGCTCGTAAAAAAAAAAAAAAAAAAAAAAAAAAAAAAAAAAAAAA
>CAAKHF010006496.1:18175-43740 GCA_901007745.1 Hippocampus kuda | reverse complement strand
TGTGTGTGTGTGTGTGTGTGTGTGTGTGTGTGTGGGGTCCGCCTTGCAAATGAGACTCGGTTCGTCTCTCTCTTCATCCATCTTTGCTCTTTTGAGGCAATGCCTTTGCGCGGCGACCAGGCTGCCACTTCATACGGGGGCGCGTTGCGTCACCTGTTTTGCTGACAGCAAAGCAGCGGAGGCAGACACCCGCTCGAGCTCTCTACATTTCGCTGCCGTTCTCGGTTGAGAGGTTATTGAAATCTGCCTTTCCTCTGGGAGGGAGCAGGGTAGGCCAGTCGTGGAAGATGGAATAGACAGGCCCGGGCTTTTCTGATAAGGTCAGCTTGCACAGGATCTTGCACAGGCAACAAATTAGCTCGCTTTATTTGCAGTGGAGCGGGCACCAGAGCACTGGTGAGCTTGTCCTCATGAGAATTTCATCATATTTTCTCCAAAGAGTAATGTTGAAACTAACTGTTTTTGCATGTCCTTGACCACTGGTGTTGGCGCACGTCAAAACTGTATTTTGGGGTGGGGGTTTCAGTTCGTCACTGTGGGATTTTGGGTACCGTATTTTTCGGAATATACGTCGCTCCGGATTATAAATTGCACCAGCCAAAAAATGCAAAATTAAGAAGGAAAAAACATATACAAGTCGCACTGGAGTATAAGTCACATTTTTGGGGGAAATTTGTTTGATAAAATCCAACACCAAAAACATACATGTCATCTTGAAAGGCAATTTAAAATAAAAATAAAACTAGCGAACAACAGGCTGAATAAGTGTACAATATGCTAACGTTACATGACGCTTAAATAAACTGTGAATGTGCCTTGTATGTTCACGTAACATATTTAGAGTTATTTAGACAACTATAGCACAAAGAACATGCTAACAAATTTACCAAACCATCAGCGTCACTCCAAATCAGGAAATCCAATGAAATCTTCATGTTCGGTGTCACTTTTAAATGCTTCCTCTTCTACATCACTTACGTCAGAGTCAGTTGTTTTTCTCAGTTACCGCCAATGTGGAAGGTATCAACACAGGCCGAGAGCACCCTCTTGCGGTTTAATGTGAAAATAACATGTGATGTGTACAACGTGTCAACCATTTCACACATAAGTCGCTCCAGAGTATAAGTCGCACCCCCAGCCAAACTATGAAAAAAACTGCAATTTATACTCCGGAAAATACGGTAATTGGATCCCGAATGATTTAGATCGTATTTTTAGGGGATTTCAGTCGGATTTTCAACAAAAGATAAAGCGCTAATTTGAGTAGAAAAAATGCGGGTGTTATTGGAGGGGGTGTCAATCGTCATACCAAAACAGTTCATTTTCTAATGGCCTGTTTTAGGTCGGTCAAAAGGAAGGAAGCTCTGCTACGCGGCCCCGTCCAGACAATCATCCAGCGGCATCGTTTTGCTTACTCATTACCTCTGCAGGGCAAAAGACAAGGTCTGGCTGGTGGGGGAGCTGATCTCTTTGAGCAGAATAAATCTGCGCCACCCCATTAATCTCTCATGACTAAACAGCATGAAACGCACGAGTCTGCCAGTGAGCTTTATTACGTGCAGAAATTAGCCGCGTGGTGACGGGGGCAAGGTCGGACGAGAACAAATGAGGAAAGAGCGCGCCGTGGCTCATTTTATGCAGAGCTCACAAGGCCGGACACAACAGAGGGAGCGCTTTTACAGTTGTCACTGTGTCAAAGGCTTTTGGATCAACAATATCGTGCACACAAGCACAAGGGCAGCGGCTCGCTTGGCTCTGAAAAGTGACAACAATGCAACGCGGCGGCACCATTACGCGCCCGGTGTCACTACAAAGGCACGGGGGATGAAACAGCTGACAGCTACCTGCTATTGAAGGCTTTGAAAGAAGGACTGCTTGAAAGAAAAAAAAAACACGCCAGTGCTTCAAGGCCTGGAGAACGCCCCTCTCCTCTACGGTTTAACACGATCCCTTTGAATAGCGAAGGTGCGATAGGACGAATTGCACGTTAGTGTTTTAAAAAGACGAGCGGACGAGAGGCAGTGAAAATGCCTTCAGTATTTTCCATCTCCTGTGTGTGGCCCACATACTGTATTGGCTAGGCAGCAGGGCAGTCGTGTGCTTACGTAGCCCCATTGGCCGATTCATTTCGCCAAACCACAGTCGAGATGCCGGCATGCAGGGAATCAGCTCGTACGCCAGAGGAAAGTGAGAATACGATATTAGTTCCTCTTACTTGGACGTGCACGAGAGTAAATAAATGGGTACTAACCACGTTAAATTAAAAATATTTGCATTGCTAAAAGGCCGGTAGTCGAGTGGTTAGCACGTCAACCTCACAGTGCAGAGGTGCAGGGTTTGATCTGCATCTCGTCAATAAAAATCATCCTAACTGCATGCATTTAAGGTATGGTTATACTGCCCTGTTAGTATATTAAACTTCCCGCCGTCTGCGACAACAATATTTGCCTGAGAAGTAGGTGTTGACTTGGAGACTGGAGACTTATTGTGAAAATATAGACAAAAGTGGATTTATAGAGTGGCCGAATGATTTAGTAGGTCTGCTTTCATAGAGTCGGTACATTTTATATTTGCACTGCATCATTAACAGTCGTAACCAGGTCCCAAAACGTCAACAGAAT
Source organism: Hippocampus kuda (assembly GCA_901007745.1). NCBI lineage: Eukaryota > Metazoa > Chordata > Actinopteri > Syngnathiformes > Syngnathidae > Hippocampus > Hippocampus kuda. The sequence goes on along the minus strand of CAAKHF010006496.1, from coordinate 41,119 downwards.
ATTACCCAGTGGTTTGCAGGAACTGCAAAATGAACTTCGGGCAAGTGTGCACTATGACTTTCTATTCATAGAACTCAGCCTTGGTGCCTTGAAGGCTTGTCTGTTGTAAATTATGCTGAAGGTTTGCCTTCAGAGAGATCGAAGGGAGCCCATCTGAAATGTGACCTTTTACTTAAATCAAACTCGGCCAAACCTACACCGAAGGTTACATCCCCGCTCTACTCGTACACACAGACACACTGTGTCCAGTACGACACGATACGAAATAGGCTTTCTTTTTGAAATGTGTCGATTGGTTTCGATCTCATTGACGATGGCGTTCGTACCGCCAAGATCTTCTTCCCACCGCGTGCAAATCGGTTGTGTGACATCAAATCCCGAAGCTGTCAGTGCATATGCTGACAACCAGTGATGCCGGCAATACTTCCTCTAATATATCCGATTTTTTTACAATAACGACTCATTTTTGTCGTGAGCCACATTTTAGTTCCCGTTTCCCTTGGAGGGCCATTATGATTGAATCCATATAAAGAAGTCAAGAAAAACGTTTTACTCACCTATTGTTTAAGTTGCTGTAATGAGAGGTTTGGTAACAAGAAAATGCTTACGGTATCACTCTTATGTATTACAAATGAGAATTAGAAATTTTCACAAGCATCATGAAAGTTGACATCTTTGATTTGCTTTCGGGGGCCAAACAAAATGAAGCGGCAGGCCAGATCTGACCCACGGGCCTTAAGTTTGACACAGGTGGACTAATCGAACGCGTTACTTTACTCCATTGAGTAATTGATGACAGGAAAATTGCTCCATCACAATTCATTATTTGTATTGCAGTTCAACAATCAGCTCGCACTGAGCATTCATTATTAAGTGGTAGTGCCATTAACTGCCTCTAGGGGGCAGCAGTTAGTGACATTTTATTCTTAACAGTCATTGTTAATGATGTACTTCTATTTACGTATTGTCAATCAAATTTCATACCCCAGGAGTGACCCGAATGAAGGCACTTCTGCAGATATTTGTACAAGATTTGAGGTTTGCAGAAGGAATGGGCAATGTCCTGCATTTCCTTTCGATATACTACCGGGAAATTGAACAAGCGATTAATTGATTAATGTTCTGTTTCTATGCCAGTGACCTATCGAGCAGAATAATGCTGTCCGGGAAAGTTGTGCCGTAGCTAGCGTGCATTTAGCTCAACTTCCATCAATAATGTCAACTTTAACAACACTCCCAAGTGGTTTGGGTGTGATTTCAGGTTATTTCTGCCATTTAGACTTCATTAAATCAAGCGGGAAATGACCCTAAATCAGATTTCGGCCTAAACATCAAGGCCTTTGATGTCTTCCAGCGAAATAAAACCAAAGACTGTTTACTTCTGGATGTTCACAATGCTCAGACTACCAATTCGTCCCATCAAGGTGTTTGAAAAATAAAAAAACATGGCAGATGGGCTGATTTGGTTTTGAAATGGTAAGGACAAAGTTAAAAAGAAATCTAATGCAATGCAAGTAACAGAAACACACAAATATGCTACTGCTCATTTGAATGCGACATCAAACACATCTGGATCCCAAACTCCTGGCACAGCTCCCGGTAGAGATTGTTCAAGGAACGACACATTCTGAAACAGAACTTTGTTGTTCGGACCACCTGCAGGGTTAATGCTCTAAATGACGGCCCACCCCTTTCATATTATCCCATGAGATAAAGAAAAAAAAATACATCTACAATTTTAGCTTTGAAGAACAGAAATACTCTCCGGTGGCTCAGAGCTTAGACTGCGCTTGTTGCTGCAACAGGAGCGCATGAAAAAAAAAAACAATTTTTTTAAATGTGCCCGGTGCATTTTGTGGCAAGAACTGACGACTTTGGAGCGGATTACGCCACACGGAGGCATACATGTCAAGGTCTCCGCAGGTTTACTTGTGCGTCATTAATCCTCGCACCTCCAATTCATCCATCCAGCCATCCATCTATTCAATCGGGCCTCCCCAGTGTGCCCCTTTATGCTCCGCGTTGCAGGTTGCCAATGTTCTGACACTGAAAGAGGTGTTTAGGTGATGTGTATGAGCCTTTGTTTGCCTGCCCTTCTATTACACGCCTCTAATGGCAGGAATAAATCACGGCTGTGTGAAATGAACACAAGTCGATTCGGGACAAGAAGGTAGCGCGTTTTTATTTTTGACGTTGTACGCAATTGTGTGCTGTACCGATAGGAATTGGATTTCCTTCCTTGGCGTTTCCTTACTGGCCTGCAGGAGAAATGACGAATGGATGCATCGATTAATCCCTCTCGGTATATTCCGAATTTAGAATTCTATGCCGGCAATGAAACAGAACAGAAGTTGTGGTATCGCAAATTGCTTGGAGGGTGTAGCGGCTCAACCTATCGCGGCTGACGTTTTGTTGTTCTTCAATTCAACTAGTTGTCACTGAATCAACAGCGCCCCTGCTGGTTGAAGCCAAGTAGTGCCCTCTACCTGGCTTCAGTTCAAAACTCAGAGTTAATTTAACGGGCACTTTCCAAGTCTTTTGCGATGTTCTTCTGTAAAAATGGCACTGATGTGGAATTGGAGGATCAAGACCAATTTTACACTTTTGAAGATCTGAGTTAAGACAGAGGTGGGATGCTACTGCCGCTTTGGAACGAGGATTTCACAAATCAGGGACTGCTCACTTGTCCCAGTCTGACAAGTGTCGGGCTGACAAGTACGTCACGTTAACACAAACATCATTCAAAAATGTGATTGCAGGATGCTGTCATGTGATGCTGCGTTCTGTATAAAACGGCACAGATGATCTGGTGCGCTGATATAACAATTTTGCGGAATCTCTGGGTGAAAGAGCGACTTCTCAAGTTTAGTTTGAACAGCAACATTGAATAACGAAACTAAAGTCAAAAAGGGTGTTTGGGTCACCGTTTCCTTACTGAATCATTTTCACTCTCCAATATCCATACGTGAATTTGACCTAATTTGCTCTGAAAATTTGGAGTCAACTCTGCCCCGAGATGGATTTTTCTTCTAATCTTCCATCTTGGAGGATGTGTCAAAGTGACACTGACCCCTCAATAAATCTCCCACTATCGGAGGATCTACTAAAATGGAAATGGGGAAATCCAGTCAAGCCAACCTTTAAAAAAAAAGGATTTTATATTCTCTCATAAAAAATAAAAAAATGTCAATCACTTTTTTTTTTGCTTTGCTTGAGCACCCATGTCAGCATCTGTGTCACAACTTCACAGGCAGGGGCAGCCAGCCAGACAGGCCAAGCAACTTCAGTTCGGCTTTGACAAGACCAGAAGAAATAAATGTGCGTCGAGAGTGGCAGATGGACCGGCAAGCATCTGCCACAATGCTCGAGCATTTGACTGAAATCAAAAGGAAGAGATGAGGGCCTTGAGGAAAACATGCAAAGCCATGTCGAAAGAACCTGGCATGCGTCACAGATCAGGTCCAAGAGGTTACACTCTCCCTTTGTTCTCCTCTACCTGAAAGGAAGAGAGCTGAGGAAAATCTTCAAATTGGGAGGGAGAAACAAGGAGCAGAGGGAAGAACGTGAATAAATGCGCAGGGGGGCGGGGGGGTGTCATGAGCAGGTTTCCTGTCTTCAACTGCCACAGCGGGCTGTGTTGATCAAACACTTGTTAGGAGAATTTGCGTCAATGTTTCCGGACAGCAGAGGTAATGAGCAGAGGTAGCTGAAACTAAAAGGACGCCAGGCTGTGATGTGGATCTTTTCCGACAGTCTTCCGTGCACTCGTGCCTCGAAGCCTTTTCCCTTTCCGACTGCCTCGAGGCGAGGCTCCTTTTGAGCAAACCTTCAATTGTGAAAGGTGATTCTACCCCAGATTCTGAATTGACAGGATTTGTTTCCAAAGACTTTGTCAGGAATGTGAAGTGTACTGTGATTGAGGGAGTTTGTTTTGTTTTTTTAACGGGGGCAACCCGGTGGTCTAGTGGTTAGCGTGTCGACCTCACAGTGCAGAGCTACCGGGTGCGATTCCAGCTCCGGCCTTACTGTGTGGAGCTTGTATGTTCTACTCGTGCCTGTGTGGGTTTTCTCCGGGTACTCCGGTTTCCTCCCACATTCCAAAAACATGCTGATTGAACACTCAAAATTGTCCCTAGGTGTGAGTGTGAGCGCGGATGGTTTTTCTTTTCCATGTGCCCTGCAATTGGCTGGCAAGCGGTTCAGGGTGTCCCCCGTCGACTGCCCCAAGACGGCTGGGATAGGCTCCAGCACCCCCCGCAACCCTTGTGAGGATAAAGCGGATCAGAAAATGGATGGATGGATGGATGGATAAAATAACAGTTCCCCAAGTCATTAGCATAGCAGTTGTCTATGGACTTCTGTGCAGCATGGTTTCATTTCACGGAGCGTGAATGGCTAAGCGTTATACAAAAATGGATGAATATCGAGATACTCTGGACAAACTGAAGAATATTTTTTTTTCCTTTTCTTTTTTTTCAGTGGACCAACGATCATCGTTGGAGTCAGGGAAAATACAGTATCGTAAAAGGGATCTAGAAGTGACATGCGATTTCTAAATAAAATGCTGCATTTGTCTGTGTGCTGGTCAGCAAAATTCCAAAGGTCAGCCTTGTGCAATGGCACTGACAGTCCTTTGAACAGGCTCGCATCGTTAGGGAAAACAAAGGCCACCATTTGACATGTTGTGGCTGGATATCAAAGGTGTGTTTGTCGGAGAGATTTTTCTGCTCTTGGTTGTCTGCCAGTCAACACTCAAAAGGAGCTCGGCTTCTCCGGCAAGGGCAAGTAGGTAATACTGAAAGACGCAAATGAGATCCAGACGGTTTCGTTGTAATGAATCCATCCATCCATTTTCTATAGCACTTATCTTGTTCAGGGTCACGGTAATAGCTGGAACTTGTCCTAGCTAACCGAGGGCAAGAGGCAGACTACACCTTGGACGCGTCAGTAGCAAGGTGATCGTGAATGGGGCACAGAGTGGAAATGGATCCGCAGGAAGTAGCAAAAATGTCAACAATGTGCATCGCCATGACATGAACGGCCCCGTGACCAGTTATAAAGAATATTGTTCAGACAAAAGTTTGTAGCGGTTGTAGCATTTCTGTTATGATCTCTTGGGTGCCCTCGCAACGTATGAAAAGAAAATCTGCCTGAACGTATTATCAAGATGGCTGCCAAGCGGCGAGACGTGCTGCCGAAGTGCTTTGGCATCTGCATGCTGAAAGGGAGAGGACGGTGTGCTCCATATTAATAATACGGAACAAAGTGAAAATACGTCTGATGAAAACCGACTTAATTAATCACAATACAAACACTGTCAAGTGGGTCCGGCATATTAACGTTGACTAAATTGTTTACCACATCGAGTGGAACAAATTTGAACGTCAAGGCAAAATGCAAGCAAATTGTCTCGACAAAGGCGAAACGAAGTGCGCAAGGTAAGTGGCCAAGCACGCATGCCTATTACGGTCTCGCATGAACAAGGTTGTCACTCGCGTCGTTATAATCAAGAGTCCATATCAGTCTTGTGACGATAATAGGATTCTCGACAAGTGCTTTGTGATACATTTGACCGAAAGCAAACGAAAGAGGAGTTCAGTTGTGTTTCTGGGGCTGGATTTACGCTACAGTACACGGTTCAAGTGACATCATTCGAAATTTTCACCTTGGAATCAGAGATCATCAACTCCAAATCAGGCCTATTTCATGTGTGTATAAATAAGATATGACTCAGATAAACGTATACACTGGGTGTCGGCAATCCGCGGCTCCGGAGCCGCATGTGACTCTTTAGCGCCATCTAGTGGCTCTCTGGAGCTTTATTTTAAAAAAATGTTTGAAAATGGAAAAAGATGTGGAAGGGAAATACATTTGCACTTGCGATGTGTTCACATGTCGGTTGCAGTGGGTACCCATAAAATATAAACAGCATTATCGACTATAGGTCACTTCCGAAAAAGAGCTACATGAAGCATGCGCCTTTAAAAAATCCAAATGAAATGGTGTGATCAGCATCACGACTTGGTTCCTAACACCAAATCCCCCTTAAGCACAATCAGACCCCATTAGCTGACACCATATTAAGCAAATTGATTTCAAGGTCATTGTCATCATCAAAATACCTAACAGAGTCTAACTTGAGAGCAAACACTGATGGCTCCCATGTGTTCGGATTCAAAACTGACAAGCTCCTTGATGGCGCGCAGGGTCAACACGTCCTCCGCGTTGGTTAGCACATGACACGGGGCTAATTAACTCCAGAGCTGAAAATAAAGGCACTGTGAGGGGCAATAAACATTCGCCATTAAAAGACATTTAATTAGAATGCAGGCTAGAAAGGCCTTCAAGGAGATCGGAACAAACACAAATGCCAGTGGAATTGTCCAGAGAGCTCTGAGGCAAGCAAACATCGGAAGACACAAGCGCTTCGCAAGAGGTCACGTTATGGCACACTTCTCCACAATATTTTTCTAAATTGTGTTTTCCGCAACTGTTGAAAAGGTCACAAACACATTGGTACAGTGGTAAATTTAAAGTGCACGTCAGCAATGAAACATGAATCCAGGGGTCACCAACTCCCGTCCTCGAGGGCCCCTACACTGTGTGTTTTAGATGTTTTCCGCCTCCAACACGCCTGATTCAAATGATCAGGATCTTGATCAGGCTTCTGCAGAGCTTGCTGATGAGCTGATCATTTGAATCCATCCATCTATTTTCTGATCCGCTTATCCTCACGGGGGTCACGGGGGCGTGCTGGAACCTATCCCAGCAGTCTTGGGGCAGTAGGCCGGGGACACCCTGAACCGGTTGCCAGCCAATCGCAGGGCACACATAGACGAACAACCATCCGCGCTCACACTCACACCCAGGGACAATTTTGAGTGTTCAATCAGCCTCCCATGCATGTACTTGGAATGTGGAAGGAAACCAGAGTACCCGGAGAAAACCCACGCAGGCATGGGGAGAACATGCAAACTCCACACAGGAAGGCCAGAGCCGAATGGTCTGGTTATGGTCCGATGACACTTACTGGCTAGATTGTTATTCCAAAAGGTACGTTTAGCGCAAACACAAGCAATGCTCATCATCAGAAGAATAGCATACCCGCACGAAAGCACCCCAATGGCAGCATCAAGCATCATTTGGGGTGTTTTTTTCTTCATCTTAAATGAGGGTTTTAGTCAAGGTGGAAAGCAGAAAATCGCAAAGCTACCGGAACATCTGAACTTTATTTGTGGTTATGAAGAGGCCTTTTAAACGGTGGCGAATGTGTGCTGACTGATTCCCGTTTAGGATGAGTTTCAAAGTGACCGGTTAATTCTGAACACAGCCACTTGCCAGACATAAGTGGAGGTTAGAGGATGTGCACCTTCTCGATCAGCTTCCATCGTGTTGTACAGGAAATAGATCATTTTCATCGTCAGAGAAATTTTGAAATACTATATCTTGTATCTATTTCCCCGCTGGAACACTATGCAAGTGTTTGCACTGACACCCCCGACCTGCTGTTATTTCTACCACCTTCAGAGAAGCAGTCACCGGCACGCTGAATAACACCTTTGTTCCACACACCGTCGGCAGACTAAGGTGACGACGACCACCTCCCAGAATATTAACTGCATCGGTTTCTTCTTTTTTTTTTCTTTTTCAGGGAATACATGGGGGATGAATCACTGGGAAAAAATGGCAAAGACTTTCGGTGGCCGGTGTTAGTGATTCAATTTCGATGGCCACAAATACTTTAAAGTATAATAAGCCTATGCTTCAAGTCCCCGTAGCCTTTCAAGGCTTAAAATGGCCCTGTCGTAACCTACAAATCACAGCTCGCCACAAAGCCGCCCTTCTCCACGGTGATATGTCAGCGACTGCGAGGGGAGGAAAACAACACAGGGGCGGCAGATATGAGGAGTAAGCCTCTGGAAAACTCTATTTTTTTTTTCCTGGATTTAGCCTGTGGTGCGAGAACATCACTCAGTCAGATCCTCCGGGGAGATGGTGGATATTAAAGGGATATATACAGAAGCCTCGTGATTTGTTTATAACGATAAAAATACGGTGGCACTGAAGTGCAAAACACAACAAATTACTAAACACAAATATTCGGAAAGATCACGACGTGTTACAGCTGCCACAGGTTAGCGATCAGTGATTTCTGTATCTTTTGGCTACTCTCCGTTTTACCAAATACTGTAAACGTCGGCCCATTTGCGTGTTTTGCGTCGTTGAGTGTCCAGCCCATGACAAGGTGAACGACAACAAGCAAACTGGCTAGTGAGCAACGTCAAGGAGGCCGACACCCACACTTGTCGTGAGGTAATTCTGGTGGATAAAGAGTCACACTTTTACCAGGAGAGGAACTCAATTTGACACAAATGTAAAAGTAGAACTGTAAAGCGTGACCCACTCCACCACGGATCCACAAACAAGGGTCACCTCAATGTAAATGGACACCCCAAAAACAAACAAACAAAAACACTCCTTTTCAACAAGCTTCCTTGGATGAGAAATTCAATGACATGAGATTACAGCATGTGACCCAGATATGTAAATACTGCAATCATGTGCACCATACACCAACAACTCTGTACCCTTTCATGTTAATTCAACCTCTCCAAGGTTTTAGCACAGACATTTGCATTTTCTTCGGCATATGGCCCCTTGGCTTCAAAAGGTACGATTTGACCTATTTTTGTGGTGACATTAAGATGCTATTAGACACTCACAATAAAACAAAAAAAAATATTTTCTCAATCCTTTTTTTTTTTTACTCTAATTACACTTTATTTTCATATAACCTCACAGAATGCATCTCCACGTTTGCTGAAATGATAGTTGTCCTCCCCACCCCACCAAAAAACCCAGATCAACCTGAATTTGCAGAGAAAATGAGGCATTGCATACACATAAACACTACCGTGAAAGGGGTTTAATTAAACCTATTCAAGCTAACGTCAGCTGGGTAGCCATTAGCCACGTCAAACGACAACGTCACTCACCACGGAGTTCTTCATGGCGGCCTTGACGGTAAACGCTTGAACGTGTGACGTTGTTTTACTCCTCCACATGTCCACGAGTCGTGTATTTTTCTTTTCTTTTTTTTTTTTTGTCTGGCTCAGAATTAGTCAACGTCGCCCATGAGGTTGCTATGCAACTTTTTACGGACGCCAGCCATGGTTGCTGCGTGCTTGTGCGCATGCGTGCGTCAGCAAGTAACTGTTACCATAGTAACCGGCCAGCCGCGCTGAAAAAGAGCACAACAGTGCCGCAGTTCATCAGCAGAAGTCCTCCGCGTTTAAACGTGTGTAAAAGGTGGCACTTAATTATTCAAAAATGCCCCCACCTCCATAAAAACATTAGCATAAAAAGCCCGTTTATGCACGTATATATTGCGAACATTAGGATGATTTATTGTATCTCTGCCTAATCATTTTAATCATGGTGAGGTCAGCGTGGTGAAGCTGTAGACGTCTGTTTGCATGCAAGCATTTACACAAAGCGGGTCAAATGATTTGCCGGATCACTCCACATGCTAAATGAATGTAATGGCACATATTAAAAGTCAGCGTTTTTTCTTCCAACAGCAAGGGAGCTGAGCACTTAACTGAAGATGACCCATCTATCTTTCAAATTAGCATCATTATGAAACGTTGCAACGCATTTCACTTTCTTCCTTTTCTGTGACTAGTCACTCTGCATTCAAAAGGGCGCGGCTTGGCGAAAGTTGAATTGTCTTGTTAAAAAAGAGCAGGAGCCCTGCATCATCCCAATTTAGGGATGTGGCACTCTTAATTCTCCAATGTTTTTTTTTTTTTTTTTTGGTTGTTTGTTTTTTGTTTTTGGTTTTTTTTTTGTCTCAGGAGAACTTGTGAGCGGGGTGCAAGTGTTATTAATCGCCAGTGCACAGGCAATTTCTCTAAAAGCCCCTATTTGTTTTTTATGGCTCCTTGGAGAGTGGTGGGTATAGCAGCAATGGGCAGGAGGCTGTAAACAAGGCCTGCGAGGAAGAAAAGTGATGTCCCTGTCAGCAATCCGGTCTCTCTCTCCGCTTTCCCCTCGGAGGATTACCGAGAGGGAAGAAGGGAGTTTTCGGAGAAGCAAACTGGAGCGTCAGCAGCCTGCCTTCAGCCGGACTGAGGAAATTATTGTTCAAACGCCAGCGCACTGTCTGGCTCCCATCAGTCGTCGGCGCGCAGGAGGCCTTGCAACAACGGCGAATGAAATTCCAAGTCGATAAGAGTTTTGCATGACTCTCAAATGATGAGCGCTCAAGCGGGAATTGGTGTGCGAGGGGATGCGCACTCATGTCAGGTTCATATCGGAAATTCACACTTCTTCAAGGACGCACAGACAGTCCAGAACTGATTTATACTTGAGGAAAAAGTAACCTTGATTCCTTTTTGGGGTCATACATCAACATACTGACAAGAATTTGCCATGTAGAAGTTGACATGGCTTACCCGTGTCTATCATTGAAGCTCGCTTGCAATCGTTCACCGTGTGGGGAAACAGCAATTATAATATTATTCGAGCGGGAGCTTGTTCCTACATCATAGGGGACCCAGAGGGGGTGGCAGAAGAATCTCAGCAGGAAAAAAGGACAGCGAAGATATTGCTGCAGTGTCGCTTGTGCACCCAATTACCACAATGAAACAAGGCCCGGCAGCCATTCGAGTCGGCCATTAGGTTGGAGGGAAAGTGGCCCGGGGGCATTTTGGCTTTAACAAAAAAAAAAAGGTATATGACAGGCATAAATGATAGCTAACAGACATACAGTAGTATGTCCTAATGTTCAATCACAGCTCGACAACACAAAAAAAAAATCTCATTTTTGAGTTAAAATATTGAACTTGGGGGGGAAATCATTTTTAACCAGGGTTGTAATCGTTTGGGATTTTTCATTGTAGTTCGTTTTAATTTTTTCAAATGAAATTGGGTTTTTTTGTTTGTTTGTTTGTTTGTTTGTTTTTAATGAGATCTTAGAGCAGGTTTGTTTGTTTTGCTGGATTTTATTTGGGGGGCGGGGGGAATTGCTTCATTTTTGTTTTTTTTATTAGCCTTAGAATTAGTTTTAGTTTTTTATAGATATAAGCAATCCACTTCAGGAGCACGATAAAAAAAAAAAAAATTAAAAATGGTTACGAAGTATTGTGTAACAAAGTAAACTACACGCTCCAAACGACTGTTCCACCTTTCTGGTTTTGTGGGAGAGATTTCATGCAAAAATTCAACTGAACCAAAAAATTTTTCCCATGGTATAACATAGCCATAGAAATTCTTCTTACCCTAGTTTTTACTGCTACCTTTTAACACTGAGATTTATTTGATGCTTTCGAAGCTCTCTCCGGATCGCGAAGCTTTTGCTGTAAGATGCAACTCAGGCACTGTTATGGTTCAATGCTGCAGTTGCGTCGCTTCATGCGTTCGATATGCTGCGCTCCCTCTCCCAGGCATGTTTTTTTTTTTTTTTTTGTGGCGCTTGAAAAATGATTTATTGATGGACCTGATGAAAATAATATGCTCTATCGCTGCAAACCTGCTGGCAATATCCTGTATAGTGGGTTTCATGGGTAGCGTTTTCATCGCAACACATTTGCATTTTCATTGCGGAGTGTTCGCTTGGCGGCGCCACTTACAATTGTCTTTGCATCATCGCAGGGGTTATACACAATTTTTTGTACTGAAGCCTCTGGGAAATAGTCCGCTTCTAAGATCTCCACAGTGCTTTTAAACTTTTTGTGGGAGTTCTTCAAAATTCCCGTGGAAATTGTTGCAGTGAAAAAAACAATAAATAAAGGGGACCGATTGTGTAAAAATTGACTTTTTATTTGCTTGTATACAGGCAGTGGGTCGGTGGAGCGTCTCTGTACACACTGAGCGTGAAATTAAACAAGCAAAAATTGTTTATCATCTGTCTAGTTCTGCAAATGGGTCAGTGAGGTTTTTTTTTTTTTTGGTTTATTATTGGACCCAGAAATAATGAAAAATATGCCAATACCAGCCAAATGCTCACTCCTTCCGCACTAGTGTCCAAGCATCCATTTTGGATAGCGCTTCTCATTATTCTCTGGTGAGCTCGAGCCTCTCCCTCGTGTACTGTTTTGCCATTCAATTACATTGCACATGCAGACAAACCACACTCCCATTGCCACCTACGAGCAATTTCCTTAGTGAACCGAACTGCACTTTTCTGGAATGGGGAGAACATACAAACGCCACAGATTCGAACCATAAATCTCACAAGTGTGAGGTAGACAGGGGTGGCCATCGGGAATTTCAGGAATGTATCTTAATTTTCCTGAACGGACTGACTGGAGGCTGACAATGGAGAGAAAATAAGTTTCGGTTTAAACTTATTAATGTGATTCTTGATAGCTTTGCTAAAAGAGCATACAACCTTTTTTTTTTTTTAAGATAAAATCAACTGCATCATACTTTTGAAAACATTTTTCCTGCAGATTTCAAAATTGTAAAATCAAAACTTAGGGCTCTAGTGTGAAAACAACCAAAAAACGTTCATGATTTTCAAAATATTTTATACTACTGTATATTAATATACTTTTAAGCTTATAGGCCACTCCTCCTGACGAACACGCCTTAACGCAACTTGATTCATTTCGAGTTTCTGTTTTTTTTAAGTGAATATGATTGTCTCTCCAGAGTCCAGATGCTTGTTAATATCCCTGCAAATGTGCCCTTCAAAATTGGATGTTCTCTGCTTTAATGCGGTTCCAGCCAGACTTCAGTGGAAAGTGTACTCGATCACCCAATGTCACTATTCAACAGTGACGTGTCATTCTTGTGTTAGCTTAGCAATTAGCGTGGATTTCTTTCCTCACCATCCCATCGTGAGTACAGCATTTGTCAGAAGAGTATCTTATTCGCCGCCACGGAGGCAATGATGACTAACTGTGAAGCAACTCTGGAACGTATTTAGCCGTACTAGTAGTAGTAGCCGAAGCTTGTTGCTAGCTAGCTGGTACATGATAAGTCGCACCGAGCTTGCCTCAACCTCTCGGTGAGGTGAGCGATGCGCGCACGTCCAGCTCAATGAAGCCCTGAGAAGTGAAAATCCATATCGTACCAAACTGAACCAAACCGTACTGGGAGGTGGAAACACTTATTTCATCGTCATGGCTTCTGCGGGTCCGTCTCTGCCTTACACGGTTTTAAATGCTGCACCAAGCTTCACCCTCTGATGCAGTCCAGTGTACAGCAGCAGCGTCTCAGGTGTCATCATTATCTCACCTGTGAAAGCGTCAAGGCTCGGCTGACCTCACAAGTCTCTCGCTGGCATTGGCATCAAAGATCCTCAGCGACTCTGTTTCTTTTCCCGCAGCGTGCGCCACGTCCTGCTCGTTTCCTTTCATTCAAGCCTCGCTCTGTCCTTTGAGTGCTCCTCTGGGTAAGATCAGTGTCACTCCAATGAGCCGAAAAGGTGTCACCTCGTCGGCTTAGTGCGGTGCCGCCGAGACCTCTCCTCGCCCGTGTCTATATGCCCAGGGTGCAATCAGGAACATTAGTGAGAACCACACTGGACCATTCATTCACCACGTGAATTTGCTGCAGAAAATGGATCCTCCTAGAACATTGGAAAAGATAAGGGCAATCCTGTTAAATAGTCTCCATTTCTGAGTGGGAGACCATTAAATATAAATGGCAGTGGAATGCCTAAGTAAACACACTGTCGGTATACTGTTCTAGCTGGGGGACTACTTATTGTGGCCATGCATCAGTTGTCGGAAAATGTTATTTACATTTACCTTAATGCAGCCCAGATGTTCTCCATCTGTACTAATACCTTTTTGCCCACGCTTGTCGATTTTTATTACCGGTGTACCGTTTCCAAATGAATGCTATCTTTGCATAGTGTGTACATACACAGACTGAAACGGTTTGTTATTCTTTTACAGTATTTGAGATTGTTTTACCCATCCGTGTATTTTCTAGACCAGCTGTCCTCTTTGGAGTGGCCAGTGAGCTGGAGGCTGGAGGTCGAGTTCATCCTGGACTGGTCCTCAGTCAATCGCAGGGCTTGTTTATAATTGATATTGTACATTCCTATTTTGTTTGTTTAATTCGAGTAGTAACCGCTGTCTCTGAAAGGGTTAAAGTTAACGTTTCAAAGTAGGCTATTAAGTCATAGTTAGGCTTTCAAGTTGTGGTAAAAGCCTGGGTTCGGGTTTCAAACCAACGTTTATAGATAGGGTTACGGTCTCGGATTAGACTTTAGGTTTTTAAAATTAAGTAGGGTTCTAAGCCATGGTAGGGCTTCAAGACAGTCAATGTTTAAATTAAGCTTTCAAGCCAGGGTAAAAGGTCTAAAAATAAGTTTCTACGTCAGTGTTAGTGGTTTCCAGTCCAGGTTAGGTCTGCAAATTAGGGTTTCAAATTAGGGTTTCAAAAAGGGAATGAAGTTTCCCAAAAGGTGTTTTGTTTTGTTTTGTTTTTAGACTTTAGTTTTCCAATTAGGGTTTTAAATTTAGAATTTCATATCCTGGGTTAGGGATTCAAACAAGGGTTACGGTTTTAATGTTAGACTTTGAGGGTCAGCTTTGAGGTTAGGGTTTCAAAATGGGTTAGGGTTAGGTGTTGAAATGGAAAGTTTATTGCTGAATATGCACCATTGCCATCAAAAGCCTGTCATACAAACGTCAAATGACAAAAAAATCAATTGTCTCTTCCCCAAATTCGGACCTATCCAAATGCAAGACTGGCTTTAAACGACCGGGCAGTTGGCAGGAATACTCGCTATCTGCCTCGCTCACAAAGCCACAGCATATTGATCCTCATGCATTATAGAAGCAGCTCTGAGGCTAGATGATATTGGGTAGGCATATTTGCTACACTCAGCGTACGTGCATAACATGCCCGCTGGAGCATTGCAGGACATAATCAGTCCAAGCGATGAACATATGGATGATAACATTGATAATGGTGGCGCATCGCTCAGGTTGCTCATTGTTTACGCAATAATATTCGTTATTGCGGATGCATTTTTATATCCTCCCTTGTTTTATTGGCAATCTTGAAGCTGCTTCTCCATGTGTCAAGACAAGTGAACCGCTATAATAATAGTAAAATTAAGCAAGTATGCTTTTAGCTACACTCAAATTATATAAACCACATCTGTGTGACAGATTTCCATCAGAACGACTTTATCATAAAAATTAAAATCAGGCAAAATGACTCACAATTTGATAGGCTGACAGGAAATATTGGCTTGTTAAGCTGTGCTTGGCCAGTTCCATGCCAGTCATTAGCCACTGAGCTTTCAGCTGAATGTTATTTATATTAGCAATGTTTGCGTGACTTTTTTTTTCATTAAAACCATTGTATAATAAAACTCAAATGAAATAAAACTGCTTATCATTTGAATATGCCTGAATGTAATGGAGAGGGAAAAGGAAACAGTTCAAGAGCAAGCTTCACCCGTCATTTCAATGCTAGTCGTGAGCCACTGTGCTTTCAGCTAAATGCTATTTGCGTTAGCAACATGTGAGAAACAGATTTTCATTCAAAACACTGTTTAATAAAGCTGAAGTGAAACTACCTGTCAGTTGCAGAACCCTTACAAGAAACGATTTTTGGAAAGTATCACCCGCTCATTTCCATGCTAGCTATGATGCTTTCAATGTGCTAATTATGTTAGCAATATTTGCATGACAGGTTTTCACCACCACCATTGCGTAACAGCATTTAAATAAAGTGAAAGTGTTTATCATTTAAAAATCCCTTACAGGAAAGAAGTTCTTATCAAGCTTCGGAGGGCATTTCTATGCTAATTGTTAGCCACTGTGCTTTTAGCTACTTACAAAAGAAACTTTTGTGTGAAAGATTTTCACCAGAACCACTGTATAACAAAACTCCAATCAAGTAAAATACTCATTTTGAAGACACAAACATTCGTAAGCAAGCTTTGCCAGTCATTTCCATGCCGATTATTAGCACTATTGCTTTTAGCCAGATGCTATTTAAATGATCATATTTGCATATGCGATCAATAGTATGACAGATCATCACAGGCTTTTTCAGCCTCAATCATTACTTCTAGTCTCCATGGCAACACCTCCACCCTCCGGAGTAACAGGCTCCAGTGTCACCCACGGTTCAGTGTCACATGACCCTGAACGTGTGAACAGTGATACCAGTAAACCCAGTGGGGTATGCCAAAATGACGATCGCTTCGGTGAACATGGTGTCATTGGGAATAGGGCGGCAAGTGCCGTGGAAGAGGCAAGGAACGGAAGGTCGCGAGTCAACATGGTGTTATATTGCTGTCCAGACATTCGATTTTAAGACGTTGAGGGGGAAAAAAATGATTGTCAGGTATCGCGATACGTTCATGTGAAATTCTGTCGATAGAAAATTAATAATAATCACCTTTATAGACACAGGTATTATTTCAACAATTTGTTATGGTGCTAGGTTGCAATAGCATAGAAATGCAAAGCATCAAAATAAAGACTTCATACTAAAACAAATATCATATACGACTCACAAAACATATTTATATTGGGCTCTGAGATCAAATTTCCGGTTGAATTTAAAAGGTGCTATCGCTTTTACGGCTGTACTTCTGACACAACTAACTATTCTCTCACAAGGAGCTGAACAGCAAGTTCACATCAAGTACAGTATTGGATCTATGATTAGGGCAATATATTTCCGGGGTGTCGATTTGTATGCCTTTCTGTGACTCTTCCAGTCTCTCGGAATCTCTTTTAAAACCTGAAGATGATTCTCTGTGACACACTGAGTTCAGTTGCTACGTCTCTGAGACACAGCTGTTTGAAGCCTTGCAGTGGGGAGAGACTATTGACTAGGGATTGTACAGACTAGTCGACTTTACTAATCCATAATGATGTTTGGAGTGACATGTCTTTTTGATTTAGGCGGCAAAGCCGCTTGGATGGATGAATATGCTGAATGAAATCAGTCTCAAATGAATTTAAAGTTATTTTTGTTTGTTTGGGTTTTTTTTACACATTTTTTTAACACACACACTAGCAAAGTGCAAGTAGTACAAGGAATTTTTCCACTGTACACAAAAATGTCCGTGATTTTTGGCAAACACCGCAAATGTCCACCATGGAGAATCCGCTGCTTGATGGGCCCACAATGACGCTTCCCTGTTTGCGCAAGTTGTGCAAATAACTAACTGGCTGTCCCATCAGCAAGCGAGATGATTATTTTTACTGGCTGGAAATACCGTCATGCCACAGCCAGCCACCCAGTCCATGTCAACGAGCGTCAGTTCTAACGCATATTTTGCGTAAATGGAGGCCATCCACCAACCACCCAAAATTCTGCCCATCTGTTTTGAGTTTGTTTTGGAGCACTAACTAATCACCGATTATGTATGAATGGTTAAAAGGGGACCATTCTGGAGAAAAATCCAGCGTAAACAAACATATGAGGGAACGGTGTGATAAAATCAACTGATCTCGGAGAGATTCTAAGGCGCCTAGAAAAAACAAACTTTTGCCGTAATGAGACGAAGGCGGCTACATTGCAACTGGCAAGTCGAGACGTCTAAACACCCCGCAGATTTGCTTTAAAGATTTCGAATTCAAACAGAGCCAGGAGCAGCTCCACGGGCATGTTTTCCGACAAAACATCGCCCGTAACGATGCAGCCTGCTGGGTGAAGAGGTGTCCCAGCAGATTTGAAAGCAGCTTTTCTGCAAAGTCAGCGCTCTCGTACTTGAAAGAAAGGGACAAGACCAGTCAGCGAGATTCAGCTTTGTTAAACCTAACAATGTCATTTCCATCAAGACAGGTTTGATTCACAAGTTTTATTAATTCATCTGCAGATGAGGTGTCAATTTCCTTGCAGCACTCTGTTACATTCGATACATTTTAGGATCGATTTTATATTTGCACTTTTAAAGATAAACAAAAGAATCTTTCATTTGAACAAAATTTTCAAAATGCTCTGAAATGGCTGGCAGTCAACGATTAAAGAAACCACCACACCCGAGGAAAAACAACCAGTCAGAGACAGAAGGTGTGACAGACAAAGTGTCAAGCTTAGCCAGGCACACTGATACCGGGCACACCGCTTTAACGTGACTCTGACCTGTTACTTGAGCTTTGCTGAAACTATGGGGGAATAGCCACATCTATATAAGCAATAAAAATATGCCAAAGACTAACAAACAGTAGCAGAGTGAAGGTCCCTCAGTCAACTGAGAGGATGTAAAATAATGCTATGCTTTTGTGACATTGTTGGCTCAAAGCTTTGCTGCAAACATGAGGCCTATTTTGGATGGCACAAGCAACCTTCGCAGGGTTAATAATAACCTCATCTGCCACCAGCCGGCATGTTTCGGACTCTTTAAACTCCTGACCTCTTTTTTCCCCCGCCGTTTATCTGCACAGTACTCACAATTAGCGGCGAGCGTGACCATCAGCCGCTTTGCCCAGAGGGTGGCGAGCCAGAAGCGGGGGACCCTGGCCCAGAAAAACAATAACAGACGCTGGCGCAAAATGTCAGGCTGCAATGTTTTTAATGAGGAGGTAAGGGATGAGGAAAACCAAGACGACTGTACCTACCTTGGCACTGTAATCGAGTTCAGCGTGGACCAGCCTATTGTGTGTGTGTGTGTGTGTGTGTGTGTGTGTGTGTGTGTGTGTGTGTGTGTGTGTGTGTGTGTGTGTGTGTGTGTGTTCATGCCAGATGAAGAGCGGCGCTGGGAGTACACCTCCAAAGGCTGGCTTGTTTCACTCCCCTGCCAACGTGCCCACATGGAAGTATGAGTGACGGGAGAGGTGACTCGACTGTCTGCAACGACTGTCGTACACGTGTCTTTCTTCTCCCATGTGGGTGTCGTCTGTCATCCGGAGGCCATGTTTTCACTGAGAATAAACAAGATCATATGTCGGCTTGGTGAAGACAAGCAGGGAAAAAGAAAAAATGGTCTTTTTTTTTTCATCTTTGATGAGGATGAGGCCAAAGTGCATTGACATCTTTTGTTTTTCTGCTGGACAGATTGACTGAGCAACCACCAAATTCACACATCATTTATTTATGCTTTCCATATTTTTCAAGGAAAATGTGAAACGTAGGCGGCCCAGTGATCCAGTGGTTAGCGCACCAACCTCACAGTGCAGAGGTACCGGATTCAAATCCAGCTCAGGACTCCCTGTGTGGAGCTTGCATGTTCTCCCCGGGCCTGCGTGGGTTTTCTCTGGGTATTCCGGTTTCCTCCCACATTCCAAAAACATGCATGGCAGGCTGATTGAACTCTCGAAATTGTCCCAAGGTGTGAGTGTGAGCACGGATGGTTGTTCGTCTGTGTGTGCTCTGCGATTGGCTGGCAACCGGTTCAGGGTGTCCCCCGCCTACTGCCTGAAGATGGCTGGGAAAGGCTCCGGCACCCCCCGCAGCCCTCGTGAGGATAAAGAGGATCAGAAAATGGATGGATGGATGGGTGTGAAATGTGCAACCATTGTGAAGTTAACTTTTAGTGATCATCTTTAACTATTTAGTGCGGGGTGAAATTTTTTCGATTTGAAGGTATTCAAAACAATAATAACACATGTAAATAGATAACAGAAATTAGACTGCGCTTGGCGTAAAAACTTGCACATCACTATATTTGTGCGGGGCAAAATCAAGTTTAACGTGTCTGATGCAGCGGCCGCCGCCCCCCCCCACCCGGTGCATCTCTCAATTTGGTGACCAATGTAGACAAAATTTTAAACTAGCCAAAAGCAAGTCTAACTTGTGGTGCAGGTGGTGTAACGCAATGTTGGTGGATTTAAGATAGATAGATAGATAGATAGATAGATAGATAGATAGATAGATAGATAGATAGATAGATAGATAGATAGATAGATAGATAGATAGATAGATAGATAGATAGATAGATAGATACACACACATACTGTAGAGTATTTTTTCTGGTTACTTAGGATGACTCGGGAAGATGCCGTGAACAACTTTTCTTTTTGATTCAATGAAAACAATAAACCCCTCACTGGCACCCTAATGGCAACTTTCTGTTGCTATAAAAAGAAGCAATTGATTTTTGGTTGACAGTCAAGACATTGTGTGCGTCGAAATAAGCTTCTTTTTTCGGTAAACAGAACAAACAAAAAGAAGGGACGAATGCAGAGTGAAGCAGCGCGTGCGTCGGGTCTGGCTGAGCGAGCAAGCTAATTAACTTGAAAAAGCATAAACATGTAAATTGCAATGTGCTACTGTGAGGATCTAATTAAAGCTAGTGGAATGTTAAGGACCACATTTCAGATGAGAAACAATGTATTATTGGGCTGTGTGTGCACTATTTTTTCCACTTCACAGCTGCAGAAGCCTCATGCAAAGGTATACTTTGCAGAGAAAATGAGACGCTAAAGATACATTTCCACTGACTTGCAGTTCCTGGTACGAAAAGGTTCCACAAGTTATATCCACACACAAAATGGTGCGCTTGATTCATGAATTTCCAAAGATGTCCATTTCTACTTTGTCTATGCCTTTCTGTGGCTCTTCCAGTCGCTCTGTTTGTCTCACGCCACCTGCTGATGACACTTAGTATGTACGATGATGTATATTTTGTGTGACTCCAACTACGGACACAAATTCCTTGTGTGTTTTTGTCAGACGTGGCCAACAAAGAGGAACCTGATGGCATTCCGTCCATAATTGAAAAATACACAGAACCCCCCAAACACTGCAGCTCAAGTTAACTGATTCTCTCTTTCGGTTTTGCAGCTGATCGTTTTTTTAACACTTAAGCTGTCGTGATGGCAGACGGAGGCGCGGGCAAGCTTACGACTGCACGGATTTTATTGGCGGGGTAAACCACAATCGCTGAACGGTTTTCACAGTCGGAGCAAATTTAGCACCTGACACCAGTTTCACCCATGAAATTTGGTGGGCATGTCTATCATGAGTAGACCCACAAAAAAAAATCTCAGGAAGCAATGCCCAAAAAGTCACAAGAAGTCTGCCGTGTTGGTTTGAATTGTAATTTTTTTGCCATTTCTAGGAGTGCTTGGACAAGAAACTCTTCTTTGAGAGTTTGTCCAGTGTCGACCAACGTTGACCCACGCATATCCTACACAGATGAATGAGTGACACTAGATTGTGAGTTCTTTGTTAATATTTAGGTTCGAGTCGGAAGAAAAATTCCGCTGATAAGCCAGAAAGCGCCGATGGACACAACAGGTTTATGAGCAGTAGTAAATACTTCCTACTTAATACCGTTTCATCCTCGGTTTCACTCATCCCTCCCAGCATCTTGCACTTTGTTAGCTCACTAAAAGTTTTATACGCGCACCAGAGACAGGCGCTCTGTCCCTTTCTGCGGGCGCATGAGTGACGAGCCACAGTAAACACGCCTGAAACAGGCGATAAATAGAGCGAAGTGGAATGGCGGCATCAAGTAACGCTTGAGTGAGAGCTGGCAGGATGCTGGAGACTGTCGCATTCTCGTTCTTGTCCTTCAAGTGACGAACTTCTCTACCGTCGCAGTTTGAACATGTAAAGTGTCAGGCGGAAAAATGCTGCGTGAGGTGAGCTTTGATGATTATTTTGGGGATTCTCTGTGCAAACAGAGGGACAATATTTGCTCAATAAGTACTGTGGTGACTTACAAAATTGATTCACGAAAACACAAACACAAAATTTTATAACATGATACTTAAGAAAAACAGCATTGTGCTTTAGAAAAACATAAAGTAATAATTAGGGCACTGGCCGATTAATCGGTCAACATTAACTTCTCTCAAATTGGCAAGGACAATAGTAGTGATCCGCCTATAATTTTTTATTGTAGTAAGCGTAAAGGGATGAAAAATGTGATTTTATAATATTTTTTTATTTTAATTTTAATTTTAATTAATCGACCGATTAATCGGTTATTGGCATTTTATTCTGTCACATATTGGAATTGGCATGGACTTTTTAAAAAAGACATCATAATAATCAAAATAAATAGAATGTAATTCAGTAAATTCTCTTTAATGCCCATTGACAGCGTGCTTCTTCTGCACGCCTTGCCCGTCAGTCGGAAGTATTATTCTGACTTGCATAGGGCACGAACAAGTAACTTCTCTTTTTTCCAAACAGTGGTAAATATATGCCTTTGAGAATTTGTCTTTCTACACATGCTGCTGCACCATTTGTGTTGCAATGTCTGTTGCTGAAAATGTTGGCATTAAGCTAGCATGAAATATCCAATGGTTAACCATCTTTGTGCCACTGTACATTTTCTGTGATGAAATATGCTATTTTAGTTATTTTCTCCAATGTGTTTTTTCCACCGCTTCTGCGTCTGTTTAATCTACACCTCGAATTTCACCATCATTCATCGACATGAGAGGACAGGTTGCTATCCTTATTGATATTTCCTGATCGCGAACGTTCACACATGCTGCCGGGAGGTCATATTGATATCATGACAGTTTCACGAAGCATATTTATATTGATTGCCGTACAGGGGAAACATACTGTGTTTTATCGATTGAACAAAGGCAAACAGCTGTATACATTACAGGACGATCAAAAAGAAAAAAATCAATACAGGTTTTGTTGATTTTATTTTTATTCCTTTGGATGAATGAACAATTCCTTATGCTTTCTTCATCTGCTAGTTTGCGCCGGGGGCCAATCAGCCAGCTTTACATATTCATCGCCCGAGCACAAAATAATTTATTACAACAAACAAGCTATTAATAAAAAATCAATAAGAGTCTCCCAGATGTGCTGTGTGCAAAAGCGCTAATGAATTTTTAAAAAGCTCTTAGGTGAAACAAAGTCGAGGAAAAAAAAGAAAAGAAGGTGCTTGATGGATAAAAGAAAAAAAATGAGCCTGCATCTCATCGTCACAATGAATTATTTTGTGTGTGTGTGTGTGTGTGTGTGTGTGTGTGTGTGTGTGTGTGTGCGTGCGCTGTTTTTTTAAGAGAGTGTTTCCCTTGCACAATGATGTAACAG
>CAAKHF010006496.1:7444-18155 GCA_901007745.1 Hippocampus kuda | reverse complement strand
GAAACAAAGTCGAGGAAAAAAAAGAAAAGAAGGTGCTTGATGGATAAAAGAAAAAAAATGAGCCTGCATCTCATCGTCACAATGAATTATTTTGTGTGTGTGTGTGTGTGTGTGTGTGTGTGTGTGTGTGTGTGTGTGTGTGTGTGTGTGTGTGCAGCAGAGGGAAAAATGCAGAGGGGAAAAAAGCTATTAGAATGCTTGTTTATTGCCCCTCACATTGCATTTATGGCTGCGCTGCTATGTGTTAAACATGTGCTGAAGCATTTCATATCTCTGGGGCTTATTTCCTTTTATTTGACCTTGAAGTGCCTTTTGGGCTGCTCCGCCTCATACATTGTCATATTTGTAAAACACATTATGTTTTCACACCAACAGTGCGAATCGAGTTCATTTGTGGAAGAACGTGTTATTTTCCCTTCATCTGGCGACAAGCCCGGGTCTTATTTTGAACGTGGGCAGGGGTGAGTGTTAGCATCAGGGTGAGGGTTAAGGTTAAGGGGGTTAGGCTGAGGAGGTTAAGGTTAGGGGTTCGATGTAAAGGTTCAGGGGTTAGAGGTTAGGGGTTGGGGTTAGGATTTATGAAAAAATATATTTTTAAACATTTTATATATATATATATCTATATATAGATATATATATAGATATATATCTATATAGATATATATATATACACACATACAGTGATCCCTCGCTACTTCGCGGTTCGTTTATCGCAGGTTCAGTGCATCGCGGATTTTTTCAAACATTAAAAAAAATATATTATTTATTTATTTATTTATTTATTTTTACATATACATGGAGTACAGTACTGTATATTTTGCTCCTTGTGACTCGCTGTTGTTTTGCAGGTTCTCGGACCATTTGCGGACTTTTGAAAAAAAAAGGGTTTTTTTTTTTAACCTGTTTATGTTAATTGGACGTTACTTCGCGGATTTTCGTTTATCACGGGTGGTTTTGGTCCCCATTAACCGCGATAAACGAGGGATTACTGTATATATTATGTATATATTATACATATATATACATATATATATATACATATATATATATATATATATATATATATATATATATATATATATATATATATATATATATATATATATATATATATATATATATATATATATATATATATATATATATATATAGAGCTAGCTGCATAACATCAATATTGACCTTGACTTTCCTTTTTCTCAATCAAACCCAAA
Organism: Hippocampus kuda; assembly: GCA_901007745.1. Lineage (NCBI taxonomy): Eukaryota > Metazoa > Chordata > Actinopteri > Syngnathiformes > Syngnathidae > Hippocampus > Hippocampus kuda. Next base: position 16,944 of record CAAKHF010006496.1, on the reverse strand, counting down.
GGGAGTCTCCATCACGCAGCCCTTTTCTCCAAACGAGATATGCGTGATCCTGAAACACGCGCGAGACGCACGCAGACAAACAGAGGAAGAGGCAGACAGAGCAGGGGGGGGGGGGTTGTATTCTGTGAGGATTGATGGACTCCATATCACTGGTTAATGATATCCCCAGGGTGCGAGCGAGAAACGATCAAACTGGTCTGCGTGACGGTGTGGCGCACCCCCTGTGTCACGGCCGCCCCCGCCGCCGCCGCAACCTCATCTCACCGTTTCCTCTCCCTCCTCTTTGAACCTCGTTTTTGTGCCTTCCTTTGGGGGAAAACATCGATTCACCCCTGTTTGTACTGCATCGCCCACACGCGTACCAAGCGCCGCATCGAGGTGCCCTTGTTTGCCAACCCGATACAGACGATTTCGAGCTTTATCCTCATTCCTCACCGATGGGATTCCACGACATCCATTCTCATTAACTTGTGCAGAAATGACAAGGGAAGGTGCTGAAAAGCGGTGAGGAATTATAGGAGATTTCACGTGGCAGGCTTTGCGGGCATAATCGGAAGCTCCTCTGCTTGAAGCCATTGGCGTCGCTCTTTGCAAACAACACAAGAAATTGGTTCAGTGGGTTACGCTGCGACTTGAATGACTAATTTCAGCCTTCTCCTCTCGCATAAGTAATTTGAATGTGTGATGAGACAACACTGGCCATCATTTATTTCAATGGGTAAGTTGATTCAAAAATCCACACGTTGGAAATTCGGTTGTTATGATCATTGAGGCGGGGGGACACCCTGAACTGGTTGCCACCCAAACACAGACAAACAACCATCCGCGCTCACACTCACACCTCGGGACAGTTTGGAGTGTTCAATCAGCCTGCCATGCATGTTTTTGGAATGTGGGAGGAAACCGGAGTACCCGGGGAAAACCCACGCAGGCCCGGGGAGAACATGCAAACTCCACACAGGGAGGCCGGAGCTGGAATCGAACCCGGTACCTCTGCACTGTGAAGCCGACGTGCTAACCACTGGACTACCGGGCCGCCTATATATATATATATATATATATATATATCTATATATAGATATATATAGATATATATATCTATATATATCTATATATAGATATACCGGCGTACCCAGAGAAAACCCACGCATGCAAACTTCACACAGGAAGGCCGGAACCGGGATCGAACCCACGACCTCTGCACTGTGAGGTCAATGCGCTAAGGGACACGTAGGTTCAGACAAATTTTCACACACACATTCACGACAGGGTTTGGATTCCATCACAGGTGCACAAAACTCACCTATGTGAACCACTACACTCTAAATGCTCCCTCTCCTCGTGGCAAAAGAAAAGACATCATTCCCTGCTGCCACATCATCCTCAACTTGTCACTCCAGCTTTCATCTGAGGCAGGAAAGAAATGATCTTATTTTGTCCGTATCTCACCAATTTTCAATTTATTCCCAAGAAGTCTAGACTCCCGTCCTCACCCTCTCCTCACCTCCCCGCGGTTCTGAATCAAATGTACGGTCGGTTCTTTGTTTTGATTGCCAGGCGGCCATCCCTATTGTCGGCCGGCGATATGAAGCCGTATCTAGCGTGATGGGTGCCGGTTGAGCCGCAGCTGTCGAATGGAGCGAGGCAGTGAGCGGCTGTTTAGATGCGGGCGGAGCTGTGTGGTGCGGGGAGGGGGGTGGGGGGTCGCGAGGCTTGCAATAGCAAGCGGCAATTTCATCTGACTGAATTGCACCGCAGATAAAATGCAGCATTTTAAAAGATTGCCGCTTATTGTGATGTTTTTATGTTGTATTGCTTTTTTTTTTTCTTCGCGTCATTGCAGGCATACTTGTGTCTGTTCCAAGGGAAGCTATTTAGTTGTACGAGCGTGCCCGACCGACCCACTGCCAACCAAACTAAAATGAGACGCAAGGTCAATTCAAAAATCATCTTTCCCCACTGAAATGAATGCAAATGCCATTTATCCATTCCAAACTCCCCACATAAAACAACAAAATGTTTGTATGTGTTTTTTTTAATAAAAAAATTAATTATTCTAAAATATTGCACTTCATAAAAACAAATTGTATAGTAATAACAGAATTAAATGCGTGTGCCTTGGCTGCAAGGGGCAGGATAAAACAGACATACGGATATACATCCTCAATCACAAAAATTGTTCTTCGCAGAGGATAAAGTGTATATATTTAGCTGGGGGTGGAGGGTTGGGAGGGGCGGGGGCAAGGATGACCTTGGCCACACATAGCTCCGCCCCTGGCTAGCCCAATTGAATTTCTCAGGTACACTTAGGTCTGTTCTAAGTAATCGACTTGTAATATTTGTGAAAACATCCTATGTTGTTGTTTGTGCATTGTACAAAGTCGATTACTTAAAAACAACAACAACAGCAGCAGCAAATACAACATGCACAACTTAGTCTACTGCAAGATAAGTAATGTACTTGAAATATCCATAAAGTGAGCAATGAAGTATACCTAAAATAATATTGTGCCATTAAGTGCATTCATGAATAAATCCCTTACCATTTTCTGACCACTGTGTCACATTTTATTTTTTAGGTTTGTAACAAAAAGTCCATCATTGTACATTTTTTTGAGCGGGTGGGGGGGGGGGGGGTGTTTGTTTTTTGTTTTTTAGGGCAGGCTATTGATTGTGATAGTGCATGTTCACATAACTGATTGTCAAGATACACATTCATCCAGGTCAGGTAGGCACAATGGTATAGTTGCACATATTTTCTAGTGCAAAGATGACAGACGCCTGCAACCAGCTGCTAAATTTTTGACACAGATTTTTTTTTTTTTTCGTAAATGAGCCCACCCGCTACCAATCTTTATGGCTCTCATACGTACTTCCACACTCCATTTTGCTCGCAGGCTCCACTCTCCCTACTGCGGCGCTCTCTAATGTCGCCCGCTTACACCCACTGGGCGACGTAATGGCAGCCATCGCTCACTTCTAGGAAAGAAAATGTGACATTCTTTGCTCTCCTTTTGTTGACAAACGGCACACGCTTCCTGCTGTGTTATCACTCAGTCGCTTCTACTTCTTTTTTCTGCTATTTTGCTCACAACTGTTTCGGGAAACAAATACTCTTGACATTATTTGTTTGCTTTTTACCGGGTTTGTGAGGGCAGTAAATATGCGTGATCATAAAGAACCCGGGTTGTGCTGAAGGGCGCATACATGTCACACAAAAGAGTTTGGGATAATTTCGACAGAATTGCCAGTATGGATGTGAAAAGCACTGTTGATATATCAATTCTAAGCAAATGGGGATATTTACTGGTCCATTCATGGAACAAAAATCTGTTGTGAATATTTCCATTTAGCTCTTTGTTCAGGAAAAAGCCATTTGTGCGTAAAGTCCTGAAATGTTGAACAGTGGGACATGTGCATTCACAAGTTTAAAGGTCGAATTAAGTTCACCTTGTGTTTTACAAGTTCCTCCTGAAATTAGAGCAGAGCGCCATTGAAGTCTCCAGCTACTGTAGCGTTAAGCTAGCAGACATATTGTCAGGTGAATTTTGTTTGGATCAACACGTTGGTATTTAAATATACAGCACTGAATTAGCTTTAGGAATACTCTGTTTATATATGTTGTGGCTCTATGTGTGTTGATATAGCAACTGTGTGAAGGTTTTTAATTCCCGTCGCATCGATGCTAATGTCAGTGGCGTCTCCTGACAAAGTGTGAATTACTTGAAAGAGCAACACAAACGCTTGACATGATCACAAAGCATCACGGCAGTAACTGTAGCAGGCAAACAGACGGCAGGGACAGCCCCGAGCAGGAAGCATTGTTAAGAGGTATTATTCTGCAATATGCATACTTCTCTCAATTAGAATATTGTCTGACGCTGGGGGAGTGAAGCACAGATGCTTATTTGTGTAATCGTTTTAAATGAGGTTACAGCCCCAGAGGTGAGCGTGAAATCAAAAAAAAAAAAAGCACCAGACGCTCATTATGTCTATTTAGACGAGAGACCCAAGACCTCCTTACTTTAATTACTTGATTGTTATGCTTGGAACACTGACGTTCTCGATAGAAAATTATGGAGAGTGAACACCATGGCGTTTGATAAAATCACTTCCCAAATCGAATCAAAATAAATGCCAGATCTGAATAAAGCTATGCAGCCAACTGCATTATTGCCAAATCCCAAGAAAATTAACAAGTGCACATTTGTCTGCTCTAAGGTAAGCGTTGCTTGTTTTATCCGTGGGGGAAAAAAAATCCTTAACTCCTTTACCATAGCTAGTGCTATGCTATGATCGATTACTATCTGCTAGCTAGCTTATAAGGCTAGTTACGAACTTATGGATGATACTTTACTATTAGCACTACTTTTTATAAGCGTGGTCACAGAATGACTAAACTCACAAGGTCATGGGGCCACGGTACAGTTCCAGGTTTTATGATGATGACTTTGGCCTGGCAACTTTTCCATTATTCCCAACTGACAAAACGTGTTTGACCTTCCGCTGCATGTGTGTTTACTGTTTATGTCAACAACAAAAACACCACTCACTGAAATGACCATGTGTTGCACTGTTGTAAAACTTATGGCAGAGACAGAAACACCAGTCATAAGTCCAGTGAAGCTCACTGCTCACACTGTGACCTATACGAAATTCAGCTTCTGGTCACGCATACCTATGTTCTTTCTACCCAAAAGGTGACACTGAAACATCGAGAAGTATGTTCAACACCACCCCCGGCCCTCCCACGGCAACTACATCTGCCCTTTAAATCTCCGTCTCCAGGGGAACCGTAGCAGTAACTCTGTGGTACCTGTTAGGTTCAAAGACACAGGCTCGACGGTTCACCTGCAATCACTGTTATTTTAACTCTCTCCCGTGGTTTTTATACTCGCAGCATCTCGACGGGTGGCTCCTTTTAATGGGACTAAAACCTATTGTGCTTGCAAAGCAATCAAGCTTGAAATTAGCGTTAATTTTAACGTAGGATTATTTTCTGTCTGCCCCGCGCACGCCTGGTTTACATCACTAAAAATAGTTTGCGGAGGTATTTGGTGGAGCTGAAGGTTCTTGTGCCTTCTATGTCCAAGACAATTCAGTGCACTAGTAGTGCGCTAATGGAACAACTGTCATCCTAGTATGATTTTTAAGGTGAGTCGTAGTCAGGCAATACATGTAAGCAATTTTTGTTTGAAAAATGCTTGTAATTTGAGTAATTTCGATGCGGTTTTCGCTTATCAAAGACTTTTGTCACATGACTCCATTCGACCAATCAAATGGAGCCAGGCAGTTACACTACATGCCTGCAAAAAAATTTTTAAAAAATGTCAACACGGAATCACCCAGAAGAAAAGGTTTCAAAGTTTGCCTTAATTTACATCATTTTGTAAAGGTAAAACTGAATTACTGTTTTAGTTGAAGCGATTTCGATTTTTGTTTTTGCCCATTTAACATTCACGCCTTAAAAAAATAAATCGGAAATTACTCATCTGTGGTACTGCAAGTTACTCTACTAGCTCGCCCTCGTCGTTCGGCGAGCGCGCTGAATTGTCTTCCAAGGGCAAAGAGCGAATGGATCGCTTTTAAGGATATTAAATAAACGGTCAAAATGCTGAATGGCTTCCAATAACCACCGTCACCTGGTGCTCAGTGTCTTCTGCTGCATGGTGCCTATTGGCGCGGGGGGGTTGACCTGCTGCAGCCCCACACTTCCCGACATGGTAGCGGATGCGTGGCGACACGGCGACACAGCGGTGGCCGGCTGCAGGGTCACGGCAACAGGGACCAAGGGCGCTTTTCTTCCCTTCAATTGTGACAAATCACATGTGACAGGATGGCTCGAACGTTACCTTTTTTCGCTCTTTCACCTCTCACCCAAGCACACGCGAGAGAAAAACAGACGGTTTTGTGTCTCTCTGACATCGTAGGAGGACAAAACATGTCTTCGAGTTGCATCTCAGGAAAAAGATAATTGTCTATTCATGTTTGTATCTACAGTATTAAATGGGCAGGCATTTCTTTGCAGACTCTAGCTTGGTTGCATTCGAAGTGAATGCAAGTTTTGGTTTTGTTTTTTAATCTCTTGTGTCATGTTCAGTCTTGATTGTGTTCCAGCTCCAGCTGGAGTGAAGGGTGTTTCTCTCCAGCAGGTGCACCTGTGCCTCGTTTCGCCAGCAAGCCCAGCCTTGTATTTAAAGACTTTTATTACACCTCAGATTGTTGACCTTGCTTGCTGTCGTTCTTCAAGTCCTCCGTTATACGCTGATAAACTCAAATATTCCCCAGTTTTGTAGCTCCTGCCGAATATAATAACATTTCTTTGGTGCCATATGATACCAAAGAATGACGTAGGAGTGATTTGAAGAGCTTCACACAGCAGTACATGGACATGAAGATGAATAGCGAGATTATCAAATGAATGCTCAATGGTTTTGCGTGATGAATTTATTCCATATCACAGACAACCATTTTAATGTCAATGTATTAGTACGGTCTTTGTCTTTACTAGTAGGATAGCTTTGACATACTAGTTGCGAAAAAAAAGACTGTCATTCGATGAGCGCACTTTGTTTTACTCGTGAAGACAAAGAAGATACTCGTTCATGGATCTTAAGGGTATGGGAATAATGTTCAAGTGAAAAGCTGTTTGAGCATATATTTGAGATCCTTGATAGCCAGCTTGAGGTCTATGCACTAGTACACGCTGGCTTCACTAGTAAGACAACTTTAGCATTCAGCTAAGCTAGGTTTTGCCTTTACTAGTCAGGCAAAACCGTGCAGTCGTTTACAACCCCATCCAACTTGTCGTACGAGTGACATAAAATTCTGCTACAGTTCTCATCTAGCATTTCACTGGAAGTACTCGTAGTGCACTGCAGTAACTACTAGTCGGGAACTTAAAATTCAAACCCAGCCTGGAGATTTCCTCCCCCTCCTTCCACTAGATGTTAGTCACCACACGTCCCGCCACTTAGACACCGCTGCTCACTAAAGTGCATTTGTAGAGCCCTCCTGTCACATATACTGGATATATATTTCATGGGCATTTCAAGGCACTTTCCGAGTGGCTGAACGAGTGTTCACCAGGGGGCATAGCACACTTTGACTTTTTGCCGTTCTCGAATGAGTCTCATAGTCCCTCGAGCATTAATGTGCACTTTAATTCGAAGAAGGGTCAAGAATAAAAATGTTTAAAGACTGGGGATACAGCATTCACCACACCGGAAAAACGAAATGCCTTCATTATGATTTGAACAGAATGTGTATCAAATATGAGTCGGATATGTTTTTTGCGGTTATCATTTGTTTAAAGTCACGTGTTGGTCATTGTGCTTACACTTGTCGGGTTTGCTTTGGTTGATTTCGATACTTCCTGTGTGGCTTTTACATGTTCTCCCCGTGCCTGTGTGGGTTTTTTCCTGGTACTCCGGTTTCCTCCCACATTCCAAAAACATGCATGTCAAGTTCATGGAACAGCTGGGATAGGATTAGATAATGCATGCATGCATGGATGGATGGATGGATGGATGGATGTCAAGAGTAAGAAACATAAATACACCGATCAAAAGCACCGAGTGAAATTGTTCCAACCATTCCAGGTTTTCTTCTGTCTTTGACGCAGCGATAGTAACCTGCGCATCTGCTCAACACCGCCCCCACCCCCTACTACCCCCACTCAAAGCCTCACCGGTAATGGTGCGACACTGGGAGGTGTTAATAATATTTAATGTAAAACACCATCTGTCCATCGTGCCCGCCACGAATACCAATACGGGCGGCAAACGTTGCAATTAACGCAGCCAAGATGTCAGCAATGCCGCCGACTCGCCTAAATTGCCCGAGATCGGAGAAAGAGGCAGAGGAGCGCTAAAGTGATGTGAGCGGAGATGACTTTTCTCATCTCGGGGGAGAAGTCCTTCTGCCCTCACCTTCACCACCCCCCCCCTCCCCTTATTCCATATACCGGTACCTCCATCTGTCCTTATGTGATCGCAACGCTGATATCAATTTTGCTTCTTCGGTGCCTGCTGTGAAAAGTATCGGCGTACTCGGCGCTTGTCTCTATTAATCTAAATGTTTCATGTGCAAAAAGCATCCGTCAGGTGTATGTTTATTTTCCATCCTAAACCAATGACAGCAAATTGGCTCTACCTTACGCAGCTTCTTGCTGCAGGGAAGCTCTGTTTGTGTTTGGAAAACAGCGTGATGGAATATACAAGAGCATAAATATAACAACCGAGACATTCATGCACTGTAATTAACACCTAGACGGTGACTAATGAGAGTGCATTTGCAAGTTTAATTCATGGGTGGAAAGTTTAATCATCCGTAGTTATGTTTTGTTTTGTTTTTCTAAGATCCATATCCAAAAAGTTGGCTTCTTGATTTCATGGCAACTCACGAGCAAATGTTACCTGAATGTTCATAAGACTGTCTCCATATTTTCCAAACTGTATTTAGAGCACAGATGTGATGAGTGTGAGTGATTGAGATTGGAGTGAATAATCATACGTTGATGTTGAATGCACAGATTCGAATTCCCTCACAGTGTTATAAAAGTTAGCTTCATGTTGACACACCCCATAGTTGTATTGATTAGGGGCGGGCAACAAATACCCAAACTATGGTGATTCTCATATTTTTCTCTGGTGGTGCAGTATGAATACACAAGTGCCAAACATCTTATGCCAAATACCTCATGCCCAAATATTACGACATCCACTGGATACGGTTTGGGGAAAAGAAGCAGGAGGGGAGCAGGAATAGAATAAGAATTTAGATTTTTATTTATATATGTTTTTGTGTGTAAAGTGAACCAAACCTTTTCTAAATGAAAGAAAATTGTGCTTTGTTAAAGTTGTAAAGTGTTTTTTTAAATTTTTTTTACTGACAGTCAAAAATTAGCGATGACGAAATGTAATTGAGCGATGAAGCCTATCATCATGTTTCAATGAAAAGCAACCTGTTGAGTTCCACAAGGGTCTCTTCAAGGTCCCCTGTTATTTACTCTTTGTGCGCTTGCATTCAGCATCGTAATATGTGCGACATGTACTCAGTTGACTCACACTTAAGCGAGTTTAGGGAGCACTTAGAGAAAAGTATGGGATAATAAGCGATTCTTTTGTGTGCTTTCATGCAGCCACGAACACAATAGGGCTGATTGCGGCACAATCATAGGCCAAGCTTGCCCTTTTGAATCATTTGTCACTCTGTTACATTTCCTTTTTTGTGACGCTCTCAAACTTGACAAATCATTTATAGGCTTGAGAGTCGCCCGTCACTCACAAATGTGTTTTTCCCTTTTTGCCATGGATTGCTGGAGTGTGTGCGCATGAGCTGACACCAGAGGGCCGTTTGCCCACTGCTCATTGACAAAACTGACATCTTCTCTTTACAAACTTTACAAACCAATCAACTGTGCCAGACTAAGCAAGCTGAAGGTAAGAAAGCATGGCTCAGTAAAAGCAGCATGTTCTTCGCCTGAAGGTCGCAGGGCC
>CAAKHF010006492.1:2821-51112 GCA_901007745.1 Hippocampus kuda | reverse complement strand
ATGACTAATCTTCTTTTTGTGTGCACACGTGCACCCTTTGGGGCTTCCGTTCTCCGAAATTTCGAAATCTCCGAGAAATGGCAAGGCCATGAGAATGCGAGGCGAGGGTATTACTGTTGTGGCGACGCCACTCAAGCTCAGCGAGCCTCAGCAGTAGATAGTCTGCTGCTCCCTGCTGTGCGTGCTTCAGCGCGAACATGTACGCAAGCGCGTCTTTTGATTTCAACCAATCAGCGCCGACGCAACGACGACACACACTCGACGTCACACACGACAACAGCTAAGCAGCCGAGACGACACTCGAAGTCGGACGGACACGTTTTTCTGCCAATTCTGTGTGTCTTTTTGTCTAAATTTTTTTTTTTTTTACGACAACTGTCTTGTCCACGGTGTCTTTTATTCGTTCCACTGGTGTTTAGCAAGTGTGTTTATAAAGAGACGAAAATTGTTTGGGGACTATCTTCCCCCCCCCCCCCTAGTTGAGATGGTATAACCCAAGAGGCAAAGTGCCGCTTGCTACTGTTGTTGCAAGTTGCCATTCGTTCTACTAAAGCATTCGTCAAACGCCATCATTATCATTATTACACAAACAAAAATCTCTTTACTGTTACTAGTGTTATTGCCTCAATATGGCTACACTCGTCAAAGCAAAACAACGAACTCAGACGCGTCTTCTTTCAATGTTGCCAACTCATATCCGGATTAATTTTAGGCAAATTTTCCTCAATTCTCCGGAGAGATTTTCATAAAAATTTGAAAAACCCGGAATTCCGAGAAAATCCAGAGGACTTTCATCTCTGTTGGAAGGGAATAATTGTTCCCAAAAGCACGGTCGTAAAACATAGTATGGAGACTTTCCATACATGAAATGTTTATATTCAAGCAAGGTGACCTTGACGCTCTTAATGCTCACGTAGAGCTCGATGGCGGTGGACTCGTCCTTCAGTAGAGCAGCCTCCGTCCGACTTGAAGCTTTGACATGAGGAAAAATGTGTGAGTGATGAACACTGAAAAGCATTGCGCATGTCATGAGGCTCACTCTTGAGAAGGTCACGTATGTAGGATGTGGCTGAGCTGTCCCAGTGGCTGGATGGCCTGCAAACAAATAACACGTCCATCACAAGAAAACTGTATTATGGAGTTCGAGATTATGAGCACTCTTACACCAGCTTGGCTTTCTCGAAAAAAGACACTTGGAGCGTCAGGGGCTTGACCCTCGCCAGATGGAACCTCCCCATCCGGAATGGCAGCTGGAGGAAGTCCTGCTTGGCATGTCGGATTCTCAAATGGGGATGAGAATACAACTTTAGATATCAACTGCGACAATCAGAAAAAGTTGATTAAGCATTATCAAAAACATGATACGACACACCATACATGAATATTTTTATGGGTAAGTATTAATTTTGTCCAGTTGGAGTCATCTCACGCTCTACACTGTAATAACTGTGATTTTGAATGTGTAGGCTTTAAAAGGCACAGCAAACTTGGTGAGTGATGTGGGAGTCATCGAATGAGAGGGTAGAGTTGGATGCAGTGATCAACTAAATAAACTTAGCTAAAAATATTCAAGCTACCTTGAGATTTTTTTTTTTGGTGTGTGAAACGATGACCAAACTTTGGATTTCTTTTCCGCAATTTTTGTTCTGGGTTCAGCGCCACTGCAGCAACTTATTTCTAGCTGAAAAAAATGGACTTTGAATGCTTTCGTGATGGAATTATTCAAATTATTCCAATAAACCCTCACATAAAGCAGGCAGGGAACACACACACACAAAGTGTAGAGCGGGGGTCTCAAACTCAGTTCCTGGAGGGCCGCTGTCCTGCATGTTTTGCAAGTCTCCCTGTTGCAACACAACTGATTCAAATGAACAGGTTCAATGTCAGGCTTCCGCAGAGCTTGCTGATGACCTGGTCATTTGAATCAGGTGTGTTGCAACAGGGAGACTTGGAAAACATGCAGGACAGCGGCCCTCCAGGAACTGAGTTTGAGACCCCTGGTGTAGAGTATGATCTTACTGGCTAAAGAGGACAACCAGAGATTCTCCATGGTCCAGCAGGTCACAGCAAGCAAGAGACATATGCGAGTCAGAGACAATGGACTGTAGCCTGGCCCGGCACCATATCTTCATCTGGGACCAGTATACCACATACACCTGAGCCGAACACACATCCATCCCATTAGAGAACACACACACCCAAGTCCATGAGACACAGCTGACTGAGCGAAGCTTACCTGTCCCTCCTCCAGTGAGGAGGGCGTCACCACACACTCGTCACTGGTGACATCATAGAAATTGTTTATGTGTACAAACAGCTCGTTGTACTGATTCTTGCACACCGCCTCCATGCCACCGAGGCTGTCCAGCTGGGCCCAGATGCATGAAGGGTCTACAAACTGCCATGTTGGAAATAGAGATTTTTATGCACACTTACAGATGAGCAGCCAAAAACACCAACTCTTACTTCTGCTACAATTAATTTAATCATACGACTAAATGATACCATTGATGTCACAATTAATCACTGTGACATACTATTGATAATTTAATTAGAGTACATATTGTTTCCTTATTCCATCTGAAATCCTGCAATAGCTCTATATCAAATAGAGTAAACCACTTCCCAACCAACCGAGGCAGATGGCCACCCCACAGTCTCAGGTCTGTGAAAGGTTTTTTTTCCTTTAAGGTAGTTCTCTCATCTCTCCTTCCAGAATTCCTATACAGATTCGTAACAGACTGTCGTAATTGTAATTTTTCTTAGCCTCCGTCACACAGTTCTAGCTCAAGTAGGCAACTTTCTGTATGCTGTGAAATTATGCTGGAATTTTATTGAAATACATGGAAGTCTCATTGTCTGCTCATATAGCCTGGACAGAATTCACACTTCTACCAGGAAGAATTGAATGTTTACATAAAACATGTTCACAATCACTGCCAAGAACACCTCTGACATCATTTCAACAAAGGATAGATAACTGAACATGCGCAGAGTGGCACAATAATAGTGTTGCGTGGGGGAATTAGTTTTGCATTTTCACATTAATGCAGCCTTCAGAGTAAATTATTCAAAGGCTGACATAAGTCAACATAGACACGTTGTTACTCAACTCAACTGTATTTATAGAGCAGATTCAGACAGCCATTGCTGCATACAAAGTGCTGTACATGGAGCAACTAACATACAACAGTAAAGCAACAAATCGTTACGATTTGAATAAATACATAGTTAAATAGTTACGAACTATTATACATTTTAACCAACGTTAATTATTTGCACTCTATTCAATCTTTTATTTGAGAAATTACATCGAAGACAGAAATGTGGCAAGACATTCAAGTGACAATAATTAGGCCCTAGCTTACCTTCAAATTAATCAACTTGAACATCATCTTTGGCCTCGAAAACACTCGCTTGGTCTGAGAATATGAAAAAATGTAATAAAATAAAGCGTTATTCAGAGAACGAATGTTAAGTTACTTTGGCAACCGGCGATGTGCGATTTCACAAAATGGCCCTTAGCTAACAAGCCAACATTAGCCCGCGCCATTTCTCCCTTTGGAAAAGACAAACTGTACCACATTACTTCAACTTGATGTGATACACATTTACCGGTAATAATAAAACCGTAAAAGCGACTCTATCATTACCTCTTTGATTCCAATCGATATGAAGCTGAACGGCAGCATATAAAAAATAATTGGACGGAAAAGAAACACCTGCTGCCAGTGAAGGACAATCAACCGGACGGTAGTTGACCACTACACGCGCAATCTCTACCGGTGATGAATGTTGGTGTTAACTTCTGGAGAGAAAAACGCAAAACCTGCCAAATACGGTTTCCTCGATTACAATGCTTAAAAATATTGTATTTGAAAACAGAAGTGGTAATGTACTCACACAATGTACTTAGTAGAAGTTAGTGATGGGCCGAAATGTGCCGAGGCTCCGAAGCTTGTGTCGAGTATTGGAAGGGGCGTTTCCACGAAGTTTGTAATCCAGGCGTGCGTCATTTCGGCAAAACCCGGAAAAGTTGACGTATGAAGCCTCGCCGGCCGGCTGAATCGCATCCATATGTGTCAAACTCAGGTCCTGGAGGGCCACTGTCCTGTATGTTTTCCAAGTCTCTCTGTTGCAACACACCTGATTCAAATGGACAGGTTCAATGTCAGGCTTCCGCAGAGCTTGCTGATGATCTGATCATTTGAGTCGGGTGTGTTGCAACAGGGAGTTTGGAAAATATGCAGGACAGCGGCCCTCCAGGACCTGAGTTTGACACCTATGCGCTTTGGGAGTGGTCCGACGTTTGGCGCGCATTGCAAACACAGTGCAGACTACGGTATAAATAGGTTGCAAAACACAATGGCGATCGCCTGTTATCTAATATTTTGTGGATTTCGGGCCCCTGTATTTGTTACACCTGTGCGCAACAGTGCAACTAGTGCAGTCTTTTTTCGAGCCTTGTCCGTTGCTTGCGATGGAACCTGCGCCAAAAAGGCGATCCTCCCCTGTATGGGAACATTTTGATTTGATTGCTTCCAATAAGGTAAGAGAGAAAAACTACGTTAATATACACGTGACAAAGCAGATTTTCGCTTGTTCTTGTGTCTAACTATTGTTATTTCACAGGTGAAGTGTCTGTTGTGTGCAAGGGAAATTGTATACAACAATAACACCTCGTCTATTTTGAGGCATTATTGAGCCTTGCATGAGAGCAAGGAGAGCCATGAAACTGGGCCATACCTACCCTACACACACACAGACACACACAAATTCAACAGGTTTACTTGAGGAAACAAAACAGAAAAAATGCACTGAAAGTATTTCAAGTATACACGTATTTGTCAATAATTTATGAGACCTGTTTTGATAACTTTGCACAACAAAAAGAGGTGTAAAAATGGTTTCCTCAGATTTTTTTGAATACTGAGAATTTGTCAAGCATCAATAAAACATGCACATTGCACACAGGAATTCCACAACCGAGATTCAAACCACAAACTGTGAGGCACATGTGCCAACCATTTAACTGCTCCATTCATAAAATCCATACGGCACATGTTCAGAGGTTTTGCCACCAAAACATCCCATTTCTGTCCAAGTACAAGTTCCTAATCATCTCCAAAGTGGGCGCATGTCATCTTCCTGCCGCAGTGGACTTGTGGAAGAACGTGTGGATGTTTTGTGCAGCGGTCTGGCCCACAACGACCTCCAGCTCTGCGACGGTGGCGTTGCACAGCTGATGAATGCTGGAGAAGAGCTCCAGCAGGGCCAGAGCTTTGACCCGGCCTACCCCGGGAACTTGCTGCACTATCGCCAAGACCAGCGGGTCCAAGAGTCCGGATGAGCTTTTTCTTCTGAATGGGTTTTCCTTGCCGGCGGTGTGAACCTGCCACCAGAAATAAGAACACTATCACCATCTAATATTTAAGCGACTGTGGAAGAGAGGAGGCCGCTCTTCCCCCAACAACTCCAACCATTTTCTGTCACCAAAAACTTATTAATTGAGTAGGGGTAGGAATGGAAGAGGGTCTCACCCAGTTTATTTGTAAAATTTATGTTCATACACCAATGTAATGACTCATGGATTCTTGTAGATTTCAGCCATTGCATTGCTTTGGATTTCAGATCAGGACAGCTTTGCGGTAGAAGATAAAGATCACTTTTAAGTTTGACATGTTTATTTTCACAAAAGCTTGTTGTCTCCCTTTCTTGGTCAGAAAACTGTCTCTGGAGCAACCAAACCATGTTCTACTACTGATTACCAAAGAACGGAGAAAGAAACTTTTTTTTCTGGTGAAAGAAGAAAATCTTTCATTTAGTAGGTTTGGTGGTTCTATGGTCACAGAACACAATATTCTTTGGGTCTTCGAAGTGCTATCAATGAGTGGCAACATGGGGTACTGCGTTCAAATGGCTGACATACTGTACAATGAATCAATTCATTTTTTACCCCCACAATTTAACCAAACTATTCTGTAAAAAAAAATTATTTTTGCTGACTCAGGTAAACAAAGCAAAGCTGGACAGCAATTTAACTCAACAAAAAGTGATGTTACCATTTGAAGCAGAAGTTGTGACGCCTCGGTCTGCCCGCCGACCGGTAGCAGAGTCAAGCCGAGCTCCAACACGACAAACTTCTGGACGGCCCAGAAGTACTGCTCCACCAGGCGTGTTTTCTCCACTACGACCAGCTCCTGGAAGCTGCTGCAGGCCTGCGATGTCAACACACAGACTTAGGACAAAACTAAATCGGTGAGAAGCTCAAACTCACATTCCTGTACCGAACCAGCTTCCTCTTGTAGGCAGCGCCGGCGATGACATCACATTCGGAAAGGTAGAGAATGCAGTTCTTGTTTGGGAGGAGGAAGTCGGCCACACCAAGATCGCTCTCGAACAGGATTTTCACTCCTCCACCTGGAGCAGAGAAGCAGGATTATTTCAGAGATTTGGTTCAAAACACATTACACTGTACATGCTTGAGGATAGTAGCTAAAAATGTGCAAAAAACTGACAGCTATATACGGTTCTATGCATATTTATCACATACAAAGATGTCAGTTCATCAAACCAATTTTAATATCACACAGAGACAACCCAAGAAAATACCAAATGCAGTTTCTAAATACCATTTTATTTAGACACACACAATAAAAAGGTATGTGAAAAGGTAATTGTTTCATTTGCATCAGCGATTATCCTGCACAGTTGTCACCTGAAGTTAGCCGAAAATAAATATTTATTACTTCGAATAAACCGCTGGTGTGGCTGCGTTAAAGCATTCCAAAAGTAAAATCTTATTTTCTGCAAAAATCCTAAAACATATTTATGTCATGTCTGGAAGTTGAGGCAAAAATGATGTTTTTTTAAAAAAAAGCATGAGCTTGTTTGGTATTAGAGGAGAAATAAAACAACCCGTTTTGAATGTCACTATCATTTGTGTATTACATGCGATGGAGGAAAAACAGTTAAATCGGATTTTTAGGAGGAGAAAAAAAGACTTATTTTTCTCCCTTATGGACCTGCTGTTCAGCAGATTATAGTTCAGTCAAGAATAGCCACGTCTCCATTCACACTAAAATACTGCATTTCAGATTTTTAAAGCAAACATGCACCAGGTGAACAAAAACGTTTCGTTGTGGAAAACATGCCATTAACGGGTTTTAAATATCAGTGTCATTTGCCTTTTCTACTAGCGTGTAAGAAAATTCAGCAAAAAAAGGATTTTCGGTTTTTAAACAAACGAAATGCGCTTGAGATATTTGACCTGAGTTGTGCAATAAATTTCATATTTCACTCTTTTTTTTTTTTACCTTTCAAGCTTTGAATAAGAGACGAGTTTCTCCACTTCTCGCTCGCGATGACATGTCCGTATGCAGGGACACTCAAAGTTGCTTTTTTGCTCTCCATGTCTACATACACGTATTAGTTTGGATCAGTGATACAAGAAACGTAACTTGGTAGGATGAACCAAGTACAGCACACTTGTTTTGGGGCGCCTTGTCTTTTTCTTGTCTAAAACATGACACTGACGAGGACCACATGCAACACGTCGCCCCCTGAAGGAAAGAGGCGCAATCACAGCCATTCCGTCACAGATTTTACTACATCAAGAACGCATTACATTTCTGTTTATTATTCATGTTATATTCACTGAAATATAGCTTAAAAATTGACATTTCTAACCCAAATTTTTTGAATGGTTGTACTTGTACCTATAGACGGTGCTTTTCTTTCTATATTAAAATAATTTTCAGTGATCCAACATTTTTTAACAACAGTGTATTATTTTGGCAACGTCCCTTAGTTAGCTAGTACTGTATTAAAGAATATAAATAGTATTGATCATGTCAATGTTTTTCTCGAAGTTCAGTTTTGTAATTTTTAATTTCGTTTTTCAATTATGCTTTCAATTTAGTTATTTATAAATTGCAATAACCACTCTCTCACCGTGTTTAGTCAAAGATGGCTGTTGAGATAAAAATAGCCTACATATAGAGTACATACTGCATAACATACACTTCATCACAAGAATTACAGTTAGATTTGGAATAGTTGTAAAATATATTCCCTCCGGCAACATATACATAATTTACGAGTCAGTTCTTCTCCACCGATTATGAGATAGATGTCAAAAATGTCATGGATGATTTTTTTTTTTTTGTATGGGTTGTTTTTTTTTTGTCCCAGTCCACTCCTGTGCAGTACTAGTAATTGTTTAATTTGTCATTCATTTTCATCCCCCAGTCTCAGTTGTAGCCTGCCTTTCAACCGAAAGTCATCTGAAACAGGATCCATCTCCTTGGAACCCTCATCAGGAACAATTCAGGACTTCCCTTGAATGAGAACACATATAGGGCGCCTCAGCCATCACACCTCTGGAGGACGATGACCAGACAGTCGTTCTCTAAGGACACACAAGATAAGAAACAACCAAGTTGGTTTTTTTTCAGTTTCTCGGATGATTTAGCTAACCTTTATTTGTCCCACACTGGGGAAATTTGAGGTCTACAGCAGCAAAATTGGGGGGTGGGGGTTGGGGGGGGAAAGTGTTTCATTGCACAAAATAAATGTTTCAGAAAATAATTTGCCATAATTAATCATATTTTGACAATATTACCAGGTGCGATCATGATTTCTTGATTCTTAGTGCCAATGCGGAGGACAGTGAGATTGTTCTGAGGGTCAATGTCCCTAACTGTGCTGGTGGCCATTATGGTCAGATGACGAAGGAGTCCTGCATACTTTGCAGCCTTGGAGTTCTCAAACGTTGATCGGACTGGGATACCTGTCGAACAGTATTTACTTCTGTTAACATTATATATAATGTATATATTCGTTACATTTTACTAGGTTAGGTAGATCTAGTAGCAACAGAAGCAGCGTAGAAAGCACAATAAAAAATAAATAAATAAAAAGTGAGGTAGGTAACTATTAGAAAATAGCTATGTAAATTATGTGCGATACAAAAAAAAAAACAGATGCGAGTGCAAAATAAATTTGCGAAACATTTTAAATAGACGCCCAGACCCCCAATTAGTCATCTAAAGAAATTAAATGCTTCCCTCAAATACACACCAATCTATAGCTAAATTAGATGCCTTGACCCAAATATTTCCAGAGTGCATCATCCACAATGTGTATGTCCTCCACCTACAAATAAATACCTTCCTCGAGTAGACAATGTCTTCCAAGTAACACCTCCCTTAATAAGTAGAGGCAACTTCCCAATTAGTAGCTGGGTGGTAGAGCCCCTTGAGACAAAAGAATGCCTCCCTCAAACAGATGCTGTATCCCAAATGAACAGCCAGATGTGTCAAACACGTCCAGTAAAGGCCCCCTTAAAATAGATACCATATCCCAATTACCGGTAGTTGATGAGTGATTGATCTCCTTGAGATCAATACATGCATTCCTCAAATAGATGCAGTGTCCCAATAAATCCTTGGGGTCTGTCATGTCTGCATAAGACAACTAAATGCCTTTCTCTGTAGATGTAAATGTTCAATTTTGTCTCGAGGTACGTCTTTCTTCCACGCGAGATAAAATAAGCGGCTCCCTCTACCCTCAGAACATTCCAGAGGCCTCCTTCAAGGAGAGGCCAGGTCCGAATAAGAGCAAGGGACACGCTGCCCTGAAATACACGCCACTTTATGTGCCAGTGGAATGGTTACATCTCAGTGCCAGAGAGGTACTCATTAGGTGGTACTTTCAATTCTCATTTTACCTTCTTTATTGGCGACGATCGTTCCAATTACGGTTCTATTAGCTTCCACTCTCTGGAGAGTTTCCTCAACTTCTGCCTGCAAGATAAAAAAATATATTTATGTCATCATACGCGATAATACCCAGCGCAATACAAACACACACATATGCTCATACGATTGGAAACGAAAAGATAAAACCATTTTATTCGTAGCAGTCCCCGCGTCCTGAAGTTGTCAAGGGTAACAGAAGTGACGTACACGGAAGTGACGTCTGCGGAAGTCCAGCGTAATCGTTGTTTTCAGGCATCTGTTTTAATAGCGAAAAGAAAATGCCGGAGCTAGCGGTGGAAAATGTGGTCGTTCACCCGTTGGTATTGCTCAGCGTTGTCGACCATTTTAACAGGTCAGTGTGTTTTATACACGTATTTTTCCTGTAGGACTTCTCGTTGTTTAAAACAATGAAAATGATGTCCCTGTGTTGCAAGTGCGCTAAGCTAAAGTTAGCCGTGCTGAGTCAGAGCGTCATTGAAAATGAATGGAGACGAGGCTAGCAATGTTAGCGTAGTCGTGCTCGCTGTAGTTGACACGAATACGATGTTAGCGACAGTGTAAGGTTTATAGAATCATATGTTGACAGCTTTTTGTATATGAATACTGCAGTGTACTAGGTGGTTGTGTATTGCGCACGTTGCATTGATTACCTCGGTGACGCAAAATGGCATGTGGATAATCGATGTTTTAACTGTGTGTAATTCATTGGTGCAGAATAGGCAAAGTTGGCAATCAGAAAAGAGTGGTGGGCGTCCTTTTGGGGTCCTGGCAGAAAAAAGTACTTGATGTTTCAAATAGCTTTGCAGGTGAGTGAGTTCACATTAACCTGACCTGTTTAAATCTGAGCAATTGTTAACATTAATTAAACCTTCCATCTGTGTTTATGTGCAGTACCGTTCGACGAAGATGACAGGGATGACTCAGTGTGGTTCCTGGACCACGATTACTTGGAGAACATGTATGGGATGTTCAAAAAAGTCAATGGTAAGACGTGACTGCTGGCTATCTTTGTAAATCATGTAAATTTTGATTTCATTCTTATCTGTATTTCATGTTGTATTGCATTCAACATCTACTCACACATATTCCCTTTGTAGCCAGAGAAAGAATTGTGGGATGGTACCATACGGGGCCCAAGTTGCACAAGAATGACATCGCCATCAATGAGCTCATCAAGCAGTACTGTACCAATTCTGTAAGAAACTGCAGTATTTGATTTCTTTGCATAATGTGTCCTGCAAGCTTAATGTTGTGCCTCTTTTAGGTTTTAGTCATTATTGACGTGAAGCCCAAAGACCTCGGCCTTCCCACAGAAGCTTACATCTCTGTAGAAGAAATACATGATGTAAGGGAACAATAACAAGAACACTCTAATCATTGAATACATTTTGAAATTCTGTGAAATTCCCGTTTGTCGCAGGGGATATGCTCCAGACCCACCTGTACCACATGAAAATGTGGAATATAGAGCGACAATATTAAAAGAATATAATGTAGTTTTAGCCTTCGGCAGGCCTCGAGTACATTTAAACTTAATCTGGTGCCAACATATAATGCAAAATGCCCTAGACAGTTTAACGGTAATTATCAAAAATGTTACGGTAATTATAAACCTTCAAACAACTGCTACACATTCAGAGCAGCAACACACACACACACACACACACACACACACACACACACACACACACACACACACACACACACACACACACACACACACACACACAAAAGAACGTATGTTAAGTGCAGTCATGAGAGACGGCTGCGAGTTCCTATTGCAAACACGTGTCCTCATCCTCCCCATCCCTATGTGACAGTAAAAGATGAAAAAAAAAGAGGATCACACATAAAAAAGACTAACTTGGCCTAGCCGACACACACATATACACATTAAACTCATACGACGTCCCTCAGGGCTCCATCCTGGGGCCCCTTGTTTTCGTTTTACACCCCAAACCCTTTATGAAGTGCATGCTTGCGTGTGAGTGAGACTTCCTCCCATCACGCTTTATTATGTACACCTGCAGATTTAAGATAATTTTTTTCTTCTTCATTGTGCTCAACCTGCTGTTCCTGCAGATGCCGCGAAGTCCTCTAGTTGCCCCAGGCGAGAGTTGGATTTTCATAGATAGGTGCAAAAAACAGGTGTACCTAATTTTGTGTCCGGTGTGTTTATTTCGAGGCTTTTTCTCAAACTGTTGCAACATTTCCTGTCAACTCTTCTTGTTCTCTGGCTTCTAATTCCACATTGAAATTCTTTCTCCTGCCTCGTCTTTGTCCACTTGTGCGAGACATTGATGCCGCTTCCATGCTGATGACAACAGCCCCATCCTGTGTGTCTTTGTACATAGCTCCATTTCGCAGCAAATCTTCTCGAGAGCAGGAACGCCTCCTGGGGGGCTACAGCAGAGATGTCGCATTCTGCTCTTTTGTCTCCTCCTCCTTTTTTTTTTTATATCTCACCTTGTAATTGGGCATTTTAGTCCAGCCTTTTAGAGGTTGTTTAGTGCCTCCCAACACCCCCTGCCTCTCTCACTCACACACACACACACACACACACACACACACACACACACACACACACAGTCACACACACACACACACACACACACACACACACACACACACACACACACACACACACACACACACACACACACACACACACACACACACACACACACACACACAAAGACAGCCTACAACAAAATTCACAAGCGTATAATTTCTCTCGGAGCAACAATTATGACTGGAATTTATTTGGAGACCTACTCTACCTCTTCTTGCTGACAATTATCAAGCGGCATGTCTTTCATAGAGCTCAACGCCGCCTGTCTTGTTGCAGCACAATGTGTTACTACACTAAAGGCATGTGAATCTAAATCGGAACTTGCATTTTTACTATAAAAATGTACCGATCCCTTAAAAATCTGTGATGTAGTGGGAGATGGAAATGTGAACTGTGATATAGTCATATTATAATGGCAGCAATGTATTGTTTCTTTGTAGGATGGAACGCCAACATCCAAAACGTTTGAGCATGTCACTAGCGAGATTGGAGCTGAGGAAGCGGAAGAAGTGGGAGTGGAGCACCTGCTCAGGTACTCATTCATAGCAGTTACTCTTCCTGTAACCATCGTAGTAAATCAATAATTATTGTCGAATGACAATCATTATTTGGATTTTGGGAAGCTTGCTTTATGCCACAAGACTCTAAATTTCCCATCAATGTGAAGATGAGTGGGAATGGCTGTCTATATGTGCTCTGCCATTGAGTGGCAATCAGTCCAGGGTGTCCCCCACTTTCTGAAATCACAACGGCGCCGCTGTAAAATAGAATGTTTTAATTTAAGGTGGCTTGCTGTCATGGCAGATTTCTGAACCGCGCAGCAACACTCCATTCCGTGGTCAACGCCCCTCACCACGTACACAATGAATGGGGTTAGCAGTGTTGCAAAGTTCAGGTTAAAAAGGGCGAACTGCGGGTTGGCCGTGCCTGTTGTAGAAGATCGTTGGATTAGTAGAAAAAGACCAACCCCCCACTGAACGCTGTATGTTCACAGAGATATCAAAGACACCACAGTGGGCACACTGTCGCAGCGCATCACAAATCAAGTCCACGGCCTGAAGGGGCTCAACTCCAAGCTGCTGGAAATCCGCTCGTACCTGGAGCGGGTAGTGGCCGGCAAGCTTCCCATCAACCACCAGATCATCTACCAGCTGCAGGACGTCTTCAACCTGCTGCCCGATGTAAATCTGCTGGTAGGTTTCTCAGTGTGGCCGTCCAAAATCACACGAGTTTTAAAAAAATCAAATTGAGGACAAGAAACTCTTTCAGTTATCATTTTTATCTCTTTCCAAAACTTTACTTGTCTATATTGCGACATACAATTAAATTGTGTTCATGTAAAACGGGCATAAGGACTGTTTCTGTTACATTTGATTAATTCCACGAGTGTCACATACCTCATTTGCATTGGCATATTCCTCATTTCAATAAATTCGTGCAAATTCCCTACACAAGATTTACTAGTTGTGACGCCAAAAGAAAAAAAAACACGTTTTGAGTAGAGTTGAGGAGTTTCCAACTTAATTCAACTTTGCTATATCAAAAAACATTGATGCATGTTTGAAAACTGAAACACATTTTTCTGTTCGGGAATGCAAGTAGATAAGTGGTATTTAACAGGAAAAAAATTAGGTACTTTTTTTCCCAACGGTTCTGAACACAGAAAATTCAAGGATCTCAATACAGTGGTGCCTTGAGATTGAGTGAGCCGACTGAGAAGATTACAAATCCATTATGTTAATGCTAACACATGATTGGTAACTGCATCGATGCACTAATTATTATCACCTATGTGGTCACGTGGTAATGCTTTAGGCAATACATGAATACAAAAGGTACATCAACGCATCCAGACACGCTAGATAACAATTCTCACAAGCATAATTTTCTTCATCCTCTGCGAAAAACAATTAATACTGTAGTATGGCGATTCACTTAAAAGTCGTCCAGTGAAACTCTTGTTCGTTTGGCTGCATTATGTATTATGCTGCTGCCCAGTGGCAAAGTCTTGCACAGCAGACCGTGCCGCAATCAATTGATCATGTTGCACAAACTGTTGAAATATTTACATTTTGCTTAATTGTTACTCAATATCGTTTAAAAACAAAAATACGAACTCAATAAATAGTCAAGATATCACTGCATCTCTAAACACAAGGTAATCAACCATTAAATTGATTGTAGAGGATTATTTTGTCCTTTTATTCTTTTGCCTCATGTCCACTTTCTATTCTGTTGTTGTTTGACTGTTGCCAACTTTGTCTTGGTAGGAGTTCACCAAGGCCTTCTACCTGAAGACCAACGACCAGATGCTGGTGGTCTACCTGGCATCGCTCATCCGCTCCGTGGTGGCCCTGCACAACCTGATCAACAACAAGATCTCCAACAGAGACGCCGAGAAGAAGGAGGGCCAGGAGAAGGAGGAGGGCAAGAAAGAGAAGAAGGATGACAAGGAGAAGAAAGAGGACAAGGAGAAGGACAAAACGGACAGCAGCAAGAAAGATGAGAAAAAGAAGAAATGAGCGGCTCTCTGGCTATCCGTAGGACTCTGGGGAATGGTGTCAATTGAGATACACACACTCATACACTCAAAGACTGTTCTTGATGATGATGTTCTGAAACACGAGAACATGTTTATTGTGTTTTCTGAGTTGCCATACATCTGGTGCTGCGCTGCACCTCGGCATTGTTCTTTTTGTAAGATGCTTTCTGTATCACTTATTAAATTTGAATCGGAATCATTCAATTCAGTTTTGTTTTTAGTGCCCACTCATGTTGTTTGGTCCTTGAGAACAGGTAAAAAGGGAAGATGCTCTGTGTAATTGAATAGAATGTCAATCGGCATTACACATTCATTTACAGACCTTGTCTAAATGATACACGGTTTGTGAAAAGTACAGTACTTATTTCACGTGGGTAAGTGAGTAATAAATAGGGAATCACAGCAGCACACCGCACTTCTCAAGTCAGTCATTCAGTCCGACTTTGTGCAATGGTGTGATGGCAGAGCGTAAACTACCGGTAGGTCAGGTGCTATTTATGGCTAAATGAACATCCAAGATGCCATTTGAGATGTTAGTGGAAAAACTACAGAGTTGTGACAACACAGCAACGCTTGGGAAGCACCTCCGATTAAGTCACAACACAGAATTTGAGCCATAAATGATGAGGTAGCCAGAAGAGGGGAGCATATAGTCTTCCTGTGAGTGCTGCAGGCACTATCCGGGTACAGATGTAGAAAGTTGCTGTGGTTGAAACAGTGCTCAGTGCTGTTCTTGCTGGAGTTGTTCGAATTACCATGGTTAGGAAATAAATCATGCGTCAATAAATAGGTGTATGAGTTAAGTTTAGAGCACTGTGTATTACAGATAATCACACGTACAAAAAAGCCTACCGGTTGTTTTATTCAGATGTTTCTTAAAGTGTCATTTAAAGTGGATTATAAACGCTAGGTATGATGAAATTATACAGAGTGATTGTGATATAAAAAAGTCATGGTGAATTTACCATATCAAACTGGAAAAGAAATAGTTGAAAAAAACTATAAAATACTCTTATTTGCTATTCGTGTAATTTGTTTTAACCTCTTCAATTAAATATTTACTGGCATTGACGGGGTATTTAAATTTAAGTCACCCAGTATATTACAAAACACTAAGTGTCCAACAACTGCCACCTCTACAAAACGGTAAGTGTAAAACAAAATGCTACCCTCCCTATTCGCCGGGAACAGGGACCAAACCAAGCAGAAATAGAGAAAAATTGTCAAATGACGCCCCCTTATGACGGCCTTGCCATTAAAAAACGTGAATTAGCAGGGACCGATGGGTCAAAATATTATCGAATAAAAAGGGTTTCCGCGAATAAATAGAGAATTGAGGC
Source organism: Hippocampus kuda (assembly GCA_901007745.1). Lineage (NCBI taxonomy): Eukaryota > Metazoa > Chordata > Actinopteri > Syngnathiformes > Syngnathidae > Hippocampus > Hippocampus kuda. The sequence continues at coordinate 34,897 of CAAKHF010006492.1, read as the reverse complement.
ACAGCATCATGCATAAAATGGGTGATAGGTTCCCAGATAACACAAGTTGCTTCGAATACTTCAGAGGTTTAAAATAAATGTCATGTCTTGGTCTTTGTGAAGCTGATTTTTTCCCAGGTTTACCAGACACACTACATTTCCACAAAGTAGTGATATCGGAAGAGGATTGGTGCCTATGAAAGGGAAAAAAAAACAAGGTTTGGGAAGTTTCTCACTTTTATCTCCGAATTCTGACTTATTCTCAGAGGTTTTTTTCCTTCACTGGCCCTAATCCTCCTCCGTAAAATCTCTCCGAAAACATTGAAAACCAATTTATTACAGCTGTTTGTGGAATTGTGTGCCCACCCTATGTTCGCCTGAGGGTATACCTCCCCTGTCCATAAAATGTAGCGACTCCCCTGGAAAATACATAACATTTCAGGGTTTAGAAAAAAAATTGGTGTAAGTAGGGTAACCCAATGTTTATTCGGTAGGGTTTTTGTATTTGGGTAGCAAAGTACCAAAATAGTCATTAAAAGCACAATGACGATGATCGAAAGGCGAAGAAGGGCGCTTTCAACTGCGTCATATCCAGCCTCTCGCGCTCTCTCATTTTGGAACACTCCTGCAGTCTGCTGCAATTTATTTGTACCGACGGCTGGTACCGAGTGTTAGTGTAACCGTGCCCAGACACCTCGCGTCGTCCAAATCAGATTATTACCATTAGGGCAGGAAAAGTGGATCCTGACGTAAGAGTCTTAAATCCTCCGCCACCGCGGACACTCTCATTCCGAGCTTCTTCATCCAGACAACGGCGGATGCTTCCGCACCGCGTACTGAGCATGACTATTCTGCGTCTTCTCTGAGACGAACCGGGAACAGGACCGGACAACCAGCAACATGGCGTCGTATCTCCAGGTGAGGCTGCCGCCCGAGTCCGACACGAAAACGTCCCTCCAATAATTAACTTGTGATGGTCCTGACGTGCCGCGTTGTATTCACAAGCGTCTCCAGGCGAGACTGACCTGCTGTGGTTGATCTCATTCACGGAAGCAATTTATTTGTGGTAAATGTGTATTTTTATTGTTTGTTTGTTTTTTTTTTGGGGGGGGGGGAGGCGCGCAAGAGCTAAACAGGTGGTAAAGGAGCTGGGCTGTTGCTAAGGCGCGTGCACGCGGATACCTTGTGTATCGGCCCTGCATTCGGGGAAACACATACCTTGAAAACTGCGATACTCTCTTGCCGTCTGTTTTTATTTTGGGTTTATTTGAAAGTTTCTCCAATTGTCCAAAGAAATCACACATAAACATCGGCCCACTTTTATCATAATGCACATTAAAAAGAAAATCTAACTGGCCCAGCAAATGATCAGCTCCGTTGGTAATCAACACTATTGGTTCACAACCTGTTGCCAGGCAGATTTCACACGTCCAGGCGTAACTTCCGCAAAAACAGGTGTGCATTTTTGTCTTCTTGCAACTTCTTCGATTACACGTTTATTTTTTCGGATTTCTCTTCCACTTGCTCAGAGAACACACAGAACATAATATTCATTCCTAAACAACATTTAAAAAAATTACAAACAAGCATCTAAATAGGCTCAGCAATTCACACTATTGGTCGCCCACTTGTTGCCAGGCAGCCGAGTTAATAAATCCACTGCAGAAGTTGTACAGCAACTTCACTCGGACTATCACTGATTGTAAATTTAGACAAAACCCCTTTTACCAAAACTTGCATATGACAGCAACAAGAAGTCAGGCTTGTGCAAGGAAAATGATTGTACAGCTCATTCATGGGGCAGATTTATTTATACCCATTCATTTCTCAGTTGGAACACTGCTCTGTATTAAGTATAACTGCCACAAATGCAATAATCACTGTTCACGCAACCAAATGCAATGCCGAAGTCACATAGAGCAAGTGTGAATCACAAAATCAGCAGTATAATATGCGTAAAAAAAATGGCAGAAGTCTGCACTTTTAAAAATGATTGCCTCCCTTTCTGTGTACAGATTGCAGATGATGAGAAAGGCTACAACCTCGACCTTTTCTGTGTGCCCAGACATTACGAGAAGGATTTGGACAAGGTGATCATTCCTCATGGACTCATTATGGACAGGTGAGCAACACAAGGGGGTTATTCACTCCCATGTGTGTTGATAGTAGAGTGCACCTGGATGCATTTGCTTCTCAAATCACTACAGTCCTTTTTGCACGAGGTGAATTTGAATAATGGTTTTGGAAGGCAGGAGTGCAGTAGGCTAAGGCGCATCGGGGATTATTTTAATTTCAGACCTAAAAAAAAAGAAGCCCTGGTGCCTTTCAAGCAAATCCCAGAGATGACCTTCCATCTATCTGTCCATTCAGGTGGGCTTGGGGCTATCTGAACTGACTTTGGGGGAGAGGCAGGGGACACCGTGGACTGGTTGCCAGTCAATAACCATTCACCTTCAAATTCCAGCAGTCGTATCGTATTTCAATAAAATAAATATTTTTTAAAATAATAAATAAAAATAAATACCGTCTTTTCTTATACTTATGGGCAGGGTGATACCGTGCATACATCGGGTACACACTTACATTAATATAAGCGTAGAAGAAGAAAGTTGCGATTAAGATCGATTAATATAAATTAAGATGTATAAATTGTTTTTCACAGATTAAGAAGAATATGTGCCTTTGAGTACTGTTATAATTGCTAGACTATATGTGTTTCTCCAGTGTTTGTGTGTAAATATTTGCTATTTTAAAGTTTTGGCCATTAGGCACATGAATCATTTTGTTCGATTATAAGGTTTTATGACCGCGATGAGCCAAAATCGCAATTGATTTGAAATTAACATGGATGTGACAGTATTTATAAACCTTCAAAAACTGCAACTGTAACACACCTGGACTACTGATGGCACATAAGATAATTACCGGCACATATTTTCTCTGCTCAGTGGGAACGGTGACTGTCAATTTGTGTTGTAAAATCCCATCAAATGATCATTTCAAATCTGTGATACAGTGAGGGCGCCACAGATGGACAGTAAGTATAGCGGCGGGGTTCATTGTATTGGGGAAAGATTTATTTGTTTAGAATTTACACAGATGACATTTATTCTGCACTGTATTGTAGTTCAGTGTCAATGTTTTGTTTGCGCTCCAGGACGGAGCGCTTGGCCCGCGACATCGTGCGGGACATGGGGGCCCACCATATCGTCGCCCTTTGCGTGTTGAAGGGCGGCTACAAATTCTTCGCAGACCTGCTGGACTACATCAAGACGTTGAACCAGAACAACGATAAATCGGTCCCACTGACAGTGGATTTCATTAGAGTGAAAAGTTACTGCGTAAGTTCACGCGCTCTCTCTTTTCATTGCCAGCATCTGTGTGAGATTTATGTTGGTGAATTTAAAAGTGGAAAAACACTAAGACTAATCCAGTGTAGGAGAGGATACGCTACACATTTACAGGAGACCTTAATAAATTTGACTGTTGGATTTTTTTTCTTGATTTCAGTTGTTCCATTCGAATAAGTGAAGCTCAAAGAAATTCTTCAAACACAGGAAAATATTTTCCACAGACAAATTCCTATTTCTATATTACGACTACTGTATGATAATTTGGATTTATTTTCTTATGCATAGGAATATTCCAATTTCTTTACATTGTGACTTTAGGGATTCCATGAGGTGTAAGCAATAATCATCAAAATTCCAAGGAATAAAATCATGACTTTGAGTTTTGTCACTAAATGACTGAAATATTACATTTTCCACCATATTGAAATTCATTTAAATTCATGGGGGCACTGCCAAGTCAAGACACCACAGCATTTTTATTGGAACTAACAATAAGGCTTCACAGTGTGACCTCTTTACAACCCCTAGAATGACAAATCAACCAACAACGTCAAAGTCATCGGCGGCGATGATCTGTCCAGTCTCTCAGGCAAGGTCTGTCCCCTCCTCATTATTACTATTGTCGCCAATAATTTCTATACATGTGTCTAAATATGACTCTCATGAACACTTTTGTTACCTCTCCAGCATGTTTTGATAGTTGAGGTAAGATACTCTTTTTGGAAATTTTAATTTAAACGGGGTACACATATACTGATTTTTTTTTTAAATGTTATGTGAACCACACTCTTCAGGATTTGTGATTGGATTCAGCAGGTTTCACATGATGTTTATCAACCCTGACTGATTGCAGATGGCAGAGGAAAACAAAATTAGCTGAACATGCCTTACACAAGATAAGGATCATTGATTAGATCACTGTTTGCCAACCTTTATTTAGCCAAGGTACATATTTCAGATAAGAAAAATCTCATACCACACCACCAAATAAAAATGCCCCAATAAGTACCGAACACTGAAATAATGATCTGCTATTATTTCACTCACAAATGTACTTGGTGGGAATTCTTGGCCTTTAGTTAGCTCATTCACTCCCAAAGACGTATTTAAACGTATTTTCAACTGGTCCAGAATTGGCTGGTACTGAATGAGTTTAGCACAATGTTGACAGACTCGCATGAAGATCTAAGATTAACAAAAATTCAGAACAATTAACTCATTCAGTACCAGCCAATTCTGGACCAAGTCTGAAAAGACGTTGAAAAACGTCTTTGGGAGTGAATGAGTTAAGGGAAATACGGCTTTTTTTTGGGGGGGGGGTTGTTTTTAAGTAAATTACACCACCCCCACTCGCCACTGTTTAGCGCAACATTAATTAGTAGTTTTGCAAATACATAGTTTTGTAAGGACAATCAGTGAAACTATTTCGATCCAACGAAAAGAGAACAATGCTTTTTGAGTTCTTTTGTCAGCATATGTAAATTGCCAAAGGAGGAAGGGCATTATAAAATCTTGCCTGGGTCGTCATATTGAGAGGGGCTGGCTCGGGTTTAGAATCATTTGACACTGAATTTGATGCTTCAGTTCATCTCGATTATCGGTATGTGTGTCCCTCGCTTAATAAAACACTGAGAAATAGCTGTATTTGTGTTGACCAATCATGCCCTGCCTCCCCTTGTACAAAAGGACATCGTGGAGACAGGAAGGACGATGCAAACGCTGCTCTCACTGCTAAGTGAAAGCAGGCCCAAGATGGTGAAAGTGGTGAGGTAAGGCCACGCGCCCACATCCAGGAAGCAGACGGTTAGCATGCTTCCAGGCAGCGTGCACGTGAACACTAATGGACACTCTTACTTTCAGCATGGATCAGCTTAAGACTTAATCTGTACTGAGAGAGAGCGGGTCGGGGGGAGCAGGAAGTGTGTGAAGCTTTGTAGGTTTCCTGTCATAGGTCTAAAAATAGCATTGTCTTTCTCGATATATATAGCCAATGCTTTCACACATTGATGAGAGAAATTGTATTCAGCGTTTAAAACAACAAAGTAGACTAAGATCGCAATTTAAAGGTTATTTACAGTGAACCCTGCTTCGATTATTGGGGAATATGTTCCAAATCCACCTAAGACAAATACATTCAGAAGACAAATAGAATGTACTGAATTGAACGGTTCACGCATCATGATCAATTGATTGTGTGGCTTCTTCAGGTGTGGGTGACTTGGCCACCAGGTGGCAGCATAATACAGGCATATTTTAAAGAGACAGTCACAACTGCTCAGTAAGCTGCAGTAATGGTGATTTCTCACAGAGGATGAACAATACTGTATGTGCCTGTAAATACCATTTGTGTTCAAATAGCTGTTGCTTAAAGGGTTTTTGGCGCTATTTGACTTGGAAGGTTTGTGAGTGTGTCGAGCACAGCGAATAGAGTACGTACATTGTTTAGGTTCTTTCTAATTATTTCAGAAAAGTGTTGTTGTCTAGTGTCGAATAATTCTTTGTTACAAGAACAAAGACATTGTCTGTACAGGTCGGCAAATTTCTCCGCCGTTCCCATCTATTGTCAGTCTTGTCCCTCTTGACCCCCCACCCCTCCAAGAAAAACTAAAAACAAAACAAAAACATCATATTCCACCAGATGAAAAATACAATTTGATTAAAAATAGTAAATGGAGTGAGTGCACCATCTATCAGTATATTTCCATCATGTATGTTCTCGTCTTTGTGCAAACGATGATCCTGATGGGTAAGGAGGCACTCCAGGGGCCCAACTATTTTTATATCAACATTTCAGAAGTCAACGTTTACGTAATATTTCACCTTTTGACAATGGTTACTAAAAAAAAAAAAAGATCCCTCAGACTGGTTTGCTCGATAAACTTTGACCCCAAAACACAACGGAGCTGCGGCTCATGAGCTAATTTTAGCTTTCTGAACTAATTCTAAGTGCCCGCAGTAGAAATGAGATCCTGGATTGCAATTGTTCGCCACACGCATGAATATTGTTTTTACAAACATCATCCTGTTCACAATAGTACCAAAAACACTGCAATGTCTTTATTTTGTTCTTCTACTTCTTCCTTTTATAACTTTGCTGCTGTGAATTGGGAATTTCTCCATTGCGAGACTAATAAAGGTTTTTTTTTATCTTATAATAGCAATACAGTACACAAGATCAATGTTTTCTATCTTTATCCTACAATTGAGTTACTTGCACTTGTGTGCATATTTGTAAAGACATTTTCTATTCAGTGTCATTTCGTATGATCATACATTTTCTTCCTGTTTGCAGTCTGCTGGTGAAGAGGACGCCCAGGAGTTCAGGGTATAGACCAGATTGTGAGTGCATCTATTGGCATCAATCTGGTTCTGGCTCCTTAGCCAAACACAGTTGGCCGTCACAGTCTGCGCAGATGTATATTGATGTATACATGTACTTATGTAACGATGCAATGCATTACTTTACATCAGTCTGTCAACATTGTGCTAAACTCATTCAGTACCAGCCAATTCTGGACCAGTTGAAATACGTCTTTGGGAGTGAATGAGTTAACTAAAGGCCGAGAATTCACACCAAGTACTTTTGTGAGTGAAATAATAGCAGATCATTATTTCAGTGTTCGGTACTTATTGGGGCATTTTTATTTGGTGGTGTGGTATGAGATTTTTCTTTTGTGTATAGGCAATAGATTGACCTATAATTTTTATTGTTGGACTGTATCTGAGGACATATTTAAGGTTTTAACCAACTCATAGGATTTAAACGCATTTAAAGAACGGTATATCGTAGGGGTTCACTACACCGCAACCTTTCCTTACCTGCACCGCCATTAGTCGTTTGGAAGGCTGTTGCTAGCGTGGGCTAACATTGCTAACATGTTTTTACTCTGCAGACATTGGATTTGAGGTGCCCGATGCCTTCCTGGTGGGCTACGCTTTGGACTACAACGAGTACTTCAGAGATCTCAGTGTAAGTCAGCACTTGATGAAGAAGGCGCCGCCAGAGTGGCTGCCTTAACAGCAGCTCTTATCATAATTTTGCTGCTTTCAATTGGGAATTTCTCCATTGTGAGACAAATAAAGGTTTTCTTATCTTATTGTGTCTGGGAGGTGAGTCTCTTCGCAGTGCCACGAAACAGAATATGCAGTACATTTTTTAGTCTTTATATTGAAGTCAGCTTTTTGTCAACATCTTGTACATTTAACATCAATGACAAACAAAATCAATGCCACCTTCAGAGTCCTAAATGAGAATTTTACTACAGAAATTTCACACAGAGATCCTGAAAAAGTACCACTTCTTTCACACAATGTGACTACAACATTACAGTCTCTTTCACTGACACGACTTAGATTCTGAAAAATGGCCATCTTTTGCCACACAGAGACCTCGCTCCGAGAGCCGGCAAATTTGAAGTCTCTTTCAGGCCTGCAAAATTTCCTCCTTTCACACAGATCCCATGCATGAATAGCAAATGTTTCTGTTCTTTCTCTGCTCCCTCACAGCACATCTGCATACTGAACGACGAAGCCAAGGAGAAGTATAGAGTGTGACGGGATGGCAACTCAAATGGATGACAACAGGGACCACTGTGATGAGCTTCTTCTTCTATTCTTTATTTTTATACACAAAAGCCCACAAAATGTGCAAAAGAACATTTTCTTACCCTCTGTGACCGAAAGTAGTATGACGGATATTTTGGTTGGATGATTTATTTATTTATTGATGTTAAGAATTGTTTTAAGTGTACATTTAGATTTATCTCTATTATAAGGAAAGAGAATGTAACTCATTTGCTGACTCAGGCTTTTCAGTGAGTGAAAAGTAGCCTTTTAGTTTGTGCATATACACTTGCCACCTATATATGACAGTCATAAAATGTCAATGTACTGTATAGTCACACATTATGCCAAGTGGACTGATGCCGGACATTGTGCTGTATATTTTATTTGGTAAAGTGCATTTTCATCATAATGGGCACTGCAATACAATTTCAGTTGAAAGAAGGCACGATCCTGATTTACTGATGCCACTCACAAGACTTTCCCTCTATGGTTAGTAATGACAAAAAGATTGTATTAGCCAGGGATTTCTTGATTTACAATGGAGTTCTCTTCCCATCAAATTGATGCGTAAAAATTGTTGCATTGTATCCACAGCTGAAAAAAATTAATTAAAAACATTCTCTTAAGAGTTCCAGCAAAATTGCCACCAGTGCTGCAGCGACATCCCACACAATTAACATTTCTTTCAGACGCCCTGCAGAATTTCGGATTTTCACGCCGATGCCAGAAAATTACATCATCTTTCACACAAGGATTTCAAAAAAAAATTTTTTTGTGTAGTTCATGTGTAGTGAACTACACAAAGATCCCATAAATTACCACCTTTCACTTTAACTGCATAAACTATGGAGGTCTTTTTTTCTCTTGATAGACAACACATTATTTTTCAACAATTTTAATAAATGCCACTTTTAGGTTGCTGTTGCAACAAAAAGCCCCTTTTTTGACGCAAGTCATAATTACAATGAGAGACTCTTTCCAGTTTCCACCAGTACAATTAAATGAAAAATGAGAGTACGGACTCATTTTTTTGGCCCAAATTTTGTAATTTACTGGCAGAAATTGTTTTGCTAGGCCACAACAATCTAATGGAAAAAGAGTAAATACGGCACTAATGAGTTCATCATGTGCATTTTATAACCTACAAACAGCATGTCATAAACTGAAGACCCCGGTTATCATGAACTAGAATAATATTTTATTTGAAGCGCCTTTCACAACACTCAAGGACACTTTACAGACGAGCAAACAAAACAAATAAAGAATAAATAAAACACATACATCAATTATTAATACAACCACAGCAAAAACATTGGAGGGTAAGTTTTTAATCATCATTAGATCTTATGGGTAGACGATGAGGTATCCAATATTAATTTCCCCACTAAAACAGTCTCAGAGGTCCTCCAATCGGAGGTGGCGCTGTGGGACAAATTGGTGTTTTAACACCGCTGTCATTCCCATCATACTAATGTTCACCGTGTTGTTGAATCTTCCACATTTTATCTTTTTATATATATATTTTTTCATTCAGCATTCAACATTCAGCTACATTAACAATCCTACATTTAGCCCAGAACGGAAGCGTATATATATATTTTTTTGGTACGACGTTGCTCGTTTACCCGAGTGTAGTTAGCTGGCGCTCGTCGTGACCTTTTCCCAACTGCTCAGATGGACGTCAAGGAGGAAACAATGGCGGCGTTCGAACTCTTTGACGCCAGAAAGCAAGCAAGTACAATCGAAGTGGCCGAGCTCCCTCAAGCCTCTATCCTGGTCCCTCTGTTTGTGAGGAGCGGGAAGATACACACTCTGATGACCCAGCGCTCGGAGCAGGTAACCGCACTGCACACTCTGGACATAGGTGACCAATGTGGTGCCCGCGGGCACAAGGCTGCCCTGAGCACCACGAGTTTATCAACGTTTTTCTATCATCCCTGTAAGAATACATTGTCAAGTGGCGCAGCTCAATTCAATCCGGAATTACTGTATTTTATTGGATTGTTTCGTATTTTTGGTTTAGATGCATTTTTGTTTCAACTACTGTTATGACTTTACAACCTTGACGATTCTTTGTCCTCACTAACCTGTGTGCAGCTGAGGGTGGGTGCGGGCGAGGTGTGTTTCCCTGGTGGCAAGCGAGACCCCAGTGACAAAGATGAGGTGCACACGGCCTTGAGAGAGGCTCACGAGGAGATTGGCCTTCTTCCAGGCGACGTCCACATCACCTGCAAACTGCTACCCATCATTTCAAAGGTACAGTGAACCCTTGATGTGACACTCCACTAGGCGCCACCTATTGAATCCACAAGCAATGTACACAGACAACACATAAAGTGCACGTTGTCAGAACTTTGTCTTTTGACCAGAACGCCATAATAGTGACTCCGGTTGTGGGCTTCATCCCAGAGTCGTTCCTCGCCCATCCCAACCCTGCAGAGGTGAGTGCCGTTTTCACGGTTCCGCTGGACTTGTTCATTGGACCCACCGCCTCTCCCAAGGCCACAGTGGTGCCGTCGCTTTCCTTTGACTTTGTGGAGCCCCACACGGGAGCCAGGTATCACATTTGGGGCCTGACTGCCATGGTGGCCTTTGTGGTCGCCAGCATCGCTCTCAAGACCAAAGCTGAGGGTCATGAGACTTTTAATGCTGAGGGCTTGATGTCCATGCTCAGGCAGGGTTTACAGCAAAGAACGAGGACACCAAGTAAATTGTGACTTGTCATTTCATTTGACTGAAGATTTGGATTTCTACAAAGGACAACTGGGTTTCATTTGTATTATATATATATTTGATTTGTGTTTTATTATTAAAAGCAGACATATAACTTTTCAAAAGTGAAGTTGTGATGTTTTGAAAAAGTTGTACTGAGATGTGACTAAAGTGAAAGCAATTTTCTCAATTTGAGGAGTTGTGACAATAGATGCTTTGTAGCAGTGCAGTATGTTTTATATATCATTTTCATAAATAAATACGACTTACACTTCTAGTGGGGACAGGACTTTTTGGGGGTGTATTTTAACAATTTTTCATTTTCTTCAAACAAATTAATAGTTTAACATAATTGCTTGTCATTTTTGGAGTGTTGTTGCGTGGGTGGGGGGGGTGTCAATCTGCCTCCCTTCACCATTCGTGTATGACCGTGACCTGGATGCCTGAGAACCTACACACACAAAAACAAATGTTTTTGCAAACATGTTTTTAAAAAAATGTGGGCTGGACAAAGAAAAAAAAAAACAATGTTATTTTTTCACTTTTATTAATTAATTTAATGTAGCAGCAGGATTACAGATACAAACTGAAGAGAGTATACAAATGTCCAGACCAAGGCAAAGTACATAATGATAATTCAAATGAATGATAACACACTGAGGGGGCTTGACCATTATCCCTAAATGCAGGGCTGTAAGGCTAAATATATACTACACACACACGCGCACACACACGCGCACACACACACACACACAAAACGAGTGACAAAGCAAACTGAGGGTAAGCTCCTTTTGACTACAATAGTACAACATACGGCTCACGCTATTGGCAATGAACAGTAACTTTTTTTTTTTTTTTTGCCTTTCACAGCAACAGTCGAGTAAATGCAGAGAAGCACGGCAGCACAAAAACACCCTTGCAAGGAAACAAAGCGCCATTATTTCGTCCCTTTTTTAAAAAACAAAACAAAAACAACTCAATTCAATCTCACGAGGCACCCCAAAATAGGTAGAATGATATCATGCAATGGTTGTTTCAAAAATACAAACAACCAGTATGGGCTGTAGTTTTGAAAAAAAAAAAAAAAAAAGAAAAATGCAGGAGATAAGGGGTGGAAAGGACAGTAAAGAGTCAACAGCAGAGAAAACTTTTTTTTTTCCAAGGCACACAAAGTTCTGTTGAAAGCGCCGCCATTAAAATTCAACATACCCCTGCAGTATAATTCACATTTAAATATACACGAATATTCATTCACACACCAGTGAAGGACAAAAGTGTGTAAAAAGGTAAAAGATTTGTGTGCTTTCACCCCCCCACCCCACACTTCAGTCGAGTGTTCTCTACTTCAGGACTGACAATGATGCATTAAAAAAAAAAAAAGACAAATGTACACGTTTGCCGCAAATGTTCTCTGCAAATTGGTCTGATGTGCACATAGCATGAGGTAAAACAATTACATTCATGAAACTGAAGCCCACCCACTCACTCTCCTCTTCTTCTAGTATGGCTTTAAGAAGCATACTATTCTCAAATGTGCTCTTTAGTTCCCCCTATAATCAAGAGGAATGGAATGCTTGAAAACTGACAAGTGTGCGCTAACCTGGCCTACAGTTTACTGGATGAGTTAAAAAAAAAAAATTAAAAATGCCACTTTTGAGATGTTTGACCATTGCCACCAGACCACGTAGCGCATGTGGCAGTGGGTTATTACAGATGGGATCCAAGGTTTACCGTGTACGGCGTTTCCAGGTTAGGAATGGAATGCCATGCAAGAAAATGCCATCATGCGGCACACGAAGAAATGCTTAGTTCCCACCGTACTTACTGGTTTTCATTTGTTCTATATTAAAGGACAACGAGTGTTTTTCATGCATTTGTTGACTAACCCTGACTTTAGTGATCTGTGACAAATTACGGGATTACATCAATGGTGTAATACAATTTTGAGAATAAAATGGAATATTTGGGGAGAAAAAAAGATTCACGAGACATACTGTGTATACAGTGGATCCCCGCATATTCCTGGTTTGTTTATAATAATCTGACCTATTTTAGTTTTTTTGGGGGGAACCAATGGGACCCGATAACCTACTTGTCTTTTTTGGTTGTTTTTTTACCTGAACAAGCCTCCCCCCCAGAATTTGTATTCTTCATGAAAATTATAAGGGAGTGTCATTTACTGACACATTTTTGCCAATTGCAGTCTTTGTCACCGCAAAAAGCATTCTGTACTCAAAACTATACCCTTTCTCTCAAAAAACAACTTAAAGCTGTACACTTACATGAATAATTTCTCTGCAATATTTAGAGTCCTCGGTTATTGTTTCAAAGTTAATTGATTTATATTAATGACCTTTGAGTCTTTCTCACACAAATATTGACTGTAATTCTGACTTTACTTTTGACTGTGAAACCATAGAAAGAAGTCACGAATCATGGTTTCTTCAACTATATTTTAAGTTACTGTAATGGGGTTTTGGTAACAAGAAAACTTTCATATATTACATACGAGAATTTGAAATTGGGGCAAAAATTTTAGTAAGCATCATAGAAGTCAACATGTTTGATTTGCTTTCGCGGGCCACATCAAATGATGTGGCGGCCCAGATCTGGCCCCGGAGCCTGGGGTTTGACACCATGGCATAAAGTAACGAGCAAAACATTTGGGCTCGTGTTTCATTATGTTCTAATGGTGAAAAACAATCTAAAATGTTCTGAAACACAAGTCATAAGAGTATGAGAATTAAGTACCGATTTTTTGGAAGTTGCTACGGAGTATAAGCTGCACCAGCCCAAAAAATTCAGCGTGAAGAGGAAGAAAGAAGAAAAAAAAAGGCATACTGGACTAAAGTCACATTTATGAGGGAAATTTATTTCACAAAAACCGAGACCAAGAACAGTAGAGTATGGACTCACACCCAAAATTCCTGTTCCCTAATTGTGTTGGAAGCAGTGAACAACTTTGATTAAAAAACTTCTGCTTAGAAATGCATTTTTGTTTCTTCGTTTAAAATGAATCGGTGGTGACTCAAATTAAGATAACAATTGGTCGTAAAATCTGAATTTCCGGATTTGAATAATTTATCATTGAATGTTGTCACACACACTCCATTTCAGAAGGTGGCATTTTTTCGGACGTAAAACAATGTAGCCTTACGACGTTGTTGTTGTTGTTGAGGTTTGAGAAACAATCATACAATTAATGGAATTTAAACATTTTTTTTGTTTGTTTTATATGTCTCAAAAAGTGTTAATACAAATATGAACTGTAATTATGACTATTGCTGAAGCTTTGCGATCGACTACATATTACATACAAATCCAGGTTACGTCACTGGAGTATGAATATAACTCAGTCGTAAACGGAGGATCCTCTGTATACAAGATGAGGAAAAAGAAAAGAAAACTCGGGTCAATCTGGACTTACTTGGAGCACAACACACCTGCGCTAGCTTTCGGACAACATACCACCACTGATACTATTCTGCACCGTGAGAATCCAACAACACCTCTGTTTGTTTCAGTTACAAAAATACTCTACACTTTGATACATGGATACAAAAGTCTAAAAAAGATAATTTACTTTAAAATGGATCACGAACAGCGACCGGACTAGAATAAAGATGAAAAATGTAAACAAAGAAGTGAGACACCATTTTTTTGTTTTTGTAGATATGCTTAAGTACGTAGAGCGATGTGATGTTACGATGCTTGTTTGAGGGATCAAATTGGCATAAATGTTCTTTAAAGTACCTTTTACATATCTTTCTCTGGACTGTACACACTTGAGCTGCTAGTAGAATTGAGTAAACATTACGAGGGTGGGGCGGGGGGCAGGGAATTTTATCGTCAGGAGCTTTGGTTTGACCACTGCTTCAAAGCAACAACCAGATGACAATACATGAAATTAAACTGATTACTATAGTGCACCAACATGGCACAGCAAAATCAAAATGGACGCCTCCGTCATCGTAGTTACCGTTCACAAAAGTCGGGAAGGTGCCAAAGTCACATGCTGCCTGCCTCCTCTTTAAAACTTCCACAGACACGAGGTCAAACAGTATGAACATATCGAGCAATATGATAAATCTTCATTTCAACCAAGTGTTAGGAAGAACACAACATCTGACACAGGACTGGAAAATACGGATTAAAAAAAAATGGCCAGAGAGAATAGCCAATTTACAGGCCACACTGAACCGACGAGCAGTATTCGGGCCACACGGAAATAAATTAGGGTGAAAAAAAACCTCACATTACTGAATAAAGTTGTGGGGGAGGGGAAACAACACTTCTGCCATTTGTTGAGAATGCTTCAGAAAATAGATGGATGGTGAATAAAATTCGGTTACAACAAAGTTGATTTATTTTTTTTTTACCCAGGAAATATTTTGAGTTCTATTTTTGAAGAATACAGATAATACTGTGAGAAAGTAACTTTAACTAGTCATATTTGCAGAATTAAGTTGAACAGAGATTCAGTAATATTAGGAGAATTATCTTAACATTTTACAAGAATGACATTGTGTTAATTGGATTTTTTTCTGAGGGATTATTTAGAGAAGAAAAAAAAAGTGTGAGAGGAAAAAAAAAGTTGAAATGTTACCGGAATAAAGTTCACATTTTTCATGGGGATTTTTCTTTAAATACAGTTTAAGAAAGTGTAGGATTTTTAAAAGGAGTCAAGACTGTTCATAATTAATTGGATATTTTCCTGGGACATTTTGAGGGTTAACTAACACTTTTCTTGTATAAACATTTTCTGAGGATAAAGCTGAGAAACCAGTTGTAACAATAAAAAAAATTGCATTTGCAATATAATCACGATTAGACTTGCTATTGGGAGCGGAAGATATCAGAGGAGTTCAAAATAGGCAGAAACGTCAGCACTTCAAACCTGCTGCCATAGGTGTACGTCATTTCCAGCACGTTTCCTCTTATGAGACCTCAAGGTCAATCTAACGCGCTTTGATCTTTTTTAGTCTTGCGAAGTTTAAAAAAACAAACAAACCAAAAAAAAATCACCCTGTGTGCTATATATTTTGTTTCATTCTGGTTGCTGTCATATATTGGAGCCACAGACTTAGATATGAACGGACTAACAAATGGACACTTGCGGCTGAAGCCAGAGCGCAGCCACTTTACGTTGCCTTACAACTTCTACTTTTTTTTTTTTAAGTTATCAGTGCAATCATTTTGCTCTCAAAGAATTAACTTCACTGTTTGCATCCACCATCAAGAACATATAATGTCAGTATCGTGATTCGTGAGTTAGAGGTTAGGTAAACATTTTGCAGCACATTTTGTCCCGATGAGCTTTCACTTTACTGTTGATGGTTCTGTCAACATGATGCAGGCCAATCTTTCAGAAGCACTCGGAGATATACCTTGTACGAGACCATTTATAATCACATTCTTACCGATGAAATGTGCATGTAGGGCTTCAAGACCTATCGCTACAACCGTACGCCAGACTGTGGTTTGCTATCGAGACAGAAAATAACGTGAAAACGCCGCACAGGAATCAATTATTCAAGCTATGCGCCCTTCGTGGCACCATATGAAATGATGTTCCTCCTCATTTAATTGAGGCGCCGTCGATGCATCTGCCACCGCTTGTAATGCCTCCTGGTTCTTTAGCCGGTTTTGAAATCGGATGACGGTAAGTACGTCATTTATTATTTTTTTTATTATGCATATTATTACTTAGTGATGTAGATCGTTAAATTCAGTGTTTAAGATGTGCAGCCCACATATTGCCGTATCATTTTTCATGAAACATGAGTAGTTGGAAATGCTGAAGTGGTAAAGCCACAGATTTGTTTGCATTATTGTTGTAATCCACGCCTTCATTTGTTTGATGTCTTTCCCCCATTTCCACCTACATCCTCTGTGATCGACTTGGGACCAGTTCGCGGGCTATCGGTCGATCCCGATGGAATTGTTGGGAACCCCTGCTATCATGTATAATAGCTCTGACATTGTTTTTGTAAGAAAGATGAATTCATTGCTTGTTTGTTAAAAAGAAAAAAAAGTGGAAAAGGACCTTGAAAAAAAAAATTACATATTAAAACAATCGAAATTTATAGGGGGAAAAAAAAAGTTATAGTCCTTGTTGGAACATGGCGGGAAGAGCCCTAATTTAGCCAATAATAAAAGATGTACCCTGATTTATTCTTGCAACTTTATGACTTAATTCTTGTAATATTAGGACTTGATCAAACATTCAGCCTTTTTAATCTTAAAATTAAGATTTTATTCTCATATAATTGAAACTTCATCCTGGAATTAAAAACAAACCAAAAAAAATGGCCCCTTTCATACAGTACAATTTGGTATTCACATTTTGAATCTTTCAATACTAAGTTGGCCTCAAAGTACAAACTATTGAGAAGATGCTCTGCTATGTTTTTATCCTGCAAAGACTGCTTTTTTCAGCACCATTTTGATGCCTTGGTGCGTGTCTATGTTTCCGCATATGGATGGATGCATGGATGGATGTAAGGGTTAGCTGGATACACAGAGGAGGTTATAAAGTGCTTGAGATAAAATGTCTCTAAAACCACACAACACTCAAAGTGTAAAGTTTCTATCCACATTGAGTTGGACCAAAAAAAAAAAAAGATAACACAAACTTCATAGTTGTTTGGAAACACCGAGATAAGTCACAGTATTCAACCGGGTTCAATCTCATTCGGGAGTGTTAAACTTGAGTCAACAAAACAAATGTGCTTCAAAACACTTTTGACTATTACAGTGAACGCCCACTATATGGCAATTCGTTTGAGACCCCACTATATCGCAGATTTTGAAGCAATATTTTTCTCTTTTTTTAAACAGTATACAGTTGTTTGAAGATTTACACACATATTGTCTTACTGTAACCACGGAAACGGCTGACTCAATTGATCACCAGTTACTAGGGTTAGAACATTTCCTTTTTGTTTGGATGTCTTTGTGAATGGCTTGAAAAGTTGACAACTGTATACTGACAGAACCAAAACCAGTAGAGAGGAGAATGTTTGAGCCATGTATGCACAAGATGAAAGCTCCAGTGAACAGAGGGCTGCAGAGCGTGTGGCCTTGGACTCCCGACCCCACTGCACGCTCAGCTGCTCCACCATGGCCAAACTGGAGGCGATCGCAGCGCACTCGGTAGCAGAACTAGAGTACCACGCTCTGTCTGTTAATTGCGTTTGCAACGAAAAGCTGCCAATTCGGAACACATGGACCCTGATTGCTGCTATGGGCGGATGTTTTGAGCTCCAGCCGGACACGACTATTTCTGCAAATTTTCTGTTAAATAAAGACATCCTTGGTTCTGGTTCCATCAAATCGAGGTTCCACTCTCTATAGTCTTTGTAGATTGTAGATTTTCTTGGGTGGGTCTGGAATTTACCTGTTGCAATAATTGTGGATTCACTGTAATAGTTTGTGGTAATAGTTTATATTTTTTGAAAGTGCCTTCCCTTCAATTGTACATAAGAGCATTTACTGTTAGAGCAAATTTGAGTGATTAAAAAAAAAAAAAAAAAAAAGGATGCACTGCAAGCATCACCTCTCCGAGCAAAATATTTTTTTAGATTCCACACTCCCAAAAATTAGATTCAGCGCAATGTTTGTCTAAAATCAGATGTTTTAATCGACTTAACTGTTATAGCGACTTTTGCCTATTCACTGCTCATGGAATTCCCCAGTTGTGACATTCTTCCATCCAGTTTTCCATCCAAAAACGGCTGGTTTTCCCCCTGTCTCCTAGGCCCACAATATTAAAACACTCATGAAAAAAACAAAAACAAAACAACTGCATTTGTTTTTACGACTAAAGCAGTTATTACAGGCCTCTCTGATCCTGCAAGAGGGGTAATAACAAAAGGCAGATCATCAATTCAAGGACAATGGATATACAAAGGCTATAATTTATGATAAATAGTTAATAAAAGTGAGTTACATAAGCTCGTAATTGTTTTTTTAAGGTAAAAGGGGGCGGGGCATTTATTTCTTAAATATACTTATTTTGAAGTTTTGTGGCATTGGCACAAAACACCATGCGCCGGCAAGTCTCGTTGACTTTAGGAGTACATGGCTACCTTCTCTCCACGTGGTCCACACATACAAACACGTCACTGCTTCTGTAGACTTTCCAGCAGGTCCTCAATTTTGCCCATGTCGGAAGCCTGCAGTGTATTCTGTAAGCTGCTTTGTATCTGGAGATTGGTCTGCATGGGAGTTGGCAGGCTTGTGTCAATGTTGGGCTGTAAAACAGTTTGCAGGGTCACCTGGGTGTTGGTCTGCATGGCGTTCTGCATGGCACTCTCCAAGCTGGACTGCATCTGTGCCTGGAGGCTGCTCTGTAGGCTACTGTGCATAGTGGATGACGCCTGGGCCATGGGCTGCTCCATCAGTGACTGCATGTGGCCTGTGTTCTGGGCCTGGTTCTGAACCGGATTGGTCAGGGTTGAGCCGGCGGAATTGAGCAGCTGGGGAGCGTCTGAGAGGAGGACAAAATAGAAATACACCAGTACATCTTGACGTATGAGTGAATTAGTGACCAAGCTTGTTCATCGATTTACTTGTAGGCCCGGGTTTCACCACATGAAATTGTCTGGCCTCCCGAAGTGCCCTGACGCTAGCCTACCCGGGCCACCAATACAAATTTCATAAATGAATGAAAGGAAACCAATGAAACGCTTGCTTTCTAAAAATGTAGTATTCAATACGAAGACTACATGCTTTGCTACTTCATCGACTGGTAGCCAAAAAGGCTTAACGTCGGCCACTGCAGTCACAAGTAGGACTGCAGACCCCCTGAATAATGCCATTTAGCTATCTTAATGGTCCTTTGTTTTTTCGAAACAAAATAAAAAGATAAGATCTGATGGTGTGAAATACATGCAAGCTGGCCAATGTCCCCATTCACGATTGCTCTACCAGTCCAGGTCCTTTACAGTCACGTGGGAAATGTTCTTGCCTCTCCTGTGACCCTGAACAGGATTAAGGGGTGTGGAAAACAGATGGCTAGATAGACAAGTGAAACCAACTTACCATTCTGGATGCCAAACACAAACAAGTTGGCTGGTCCACCTTGAGCCACATTTTCACCCACAGTTGTCTGGAAAAGCTGTTCCGGGGGCTGTTGGCCAGGGCTGTCCACCACGCCTACAGCGCCCTGGACCACAAAGATGGTTGTACTGGGTGCTGCAGTCTGGTTGTTTAGCTCCTGCGAACTAAGAGTACTCTGTAGGCTGGACAGGGAGGCCTGGGGCAGGAAGAGCTCCACAGATTGACTGTTAGAGACGCTAGAAGAGCTTGTGCCCACTTGCATGGGCTGCTGCTCCTGGAAAATGCTGCGCTGTTGGTTCTGAGTGGATGTCGAGTTGTTACCCAAGGAGCTCTGATCCTGGAAGGACATTGGCTCGGCTGTTTCTGGTTGGGAAAGTCCAACTGAGATACTGCCCATCGGGGCTGATCCTTGGGTCTGCGTGCTGAAAAGGATAGTCTGGGGATTTAGTTCTGCAGTGCAGAGGAGCAGACCTGTCTGCTGTGGCTGGGAGAGCTGATTCTGGGGGAGAGGGTTAGGTTGCGAATGGTTGGGTATGCCTTGGAACAAAGAGCCTTGTTGGCCAATGGAAAGTTGTGGTGACTGTTGTTGATTTTGCTGCGTCGATTGCTGTTGTTCCATGGGGGTGCTTTGCTGCTGCATTTGCGAAAGCTGAGCTGGAGGCTGGTTATGAAACATGGGAATGGGCTGGGGTTGGGGCTGGCTGGTGGATGTCTCCATGGTGGAGATGAATGCCAACTGCTGCTGCTGTTGGGACTGAGAGTTCGGTGAAAGATACAGGGCCGACCCGGTGGACTGTTGCTCCGTGTTGAGGCTGCCGCTCGTCAAGACTGTCAGGGTATTCTGGAGCAGGGCCGCTTGTACCTGCTGTTGGGTACCCTGGGTCTCTGCAATAGGCCTGGGGGACTGGAAAAGCTGCTGTGGGGGCGATGTATGAGATGGGGGCTGTGTTGGGAAACTGGTTTGGATGGTAAGCATCTCACCAGGTTGTTGAAGGAGGGTGACTGGCTGCTGTACTTGGGGATTGGAATGGATTTGTGGCTGGAGCAACTCGGCCTGTAGTTGCTGCTGCAGGTTCTCTAAAACTTGCTGTTCCTGCAACTGTTGCTGCTGCAGGTTGCTCAATGTTTGGCTTTGTTGTTGTTGTAGCTGATGCTGTTGTAAATTGCTTAGAATTTGATTTTGTTGTTGATCCTGAAGCTGGATGTTGTTTATGACTTGTTGCTGATTCTGTTGCAACTGTTGTTGTTGGATGTTCTCCAGAATTTGTTGCTGCTGTAGTTGCTGTTGGTCTTGTGGCTGTAGAAGAAGTTGTTGTTGAATCTGCATGTTTCCAAGGACTTGCTGCTGTTGCTGCTGGAGATGGTGATGTTGCTGTTGAAGGTTACTTAGTATTTGCTGTTGTTGAAAATGTTGTATTTGCTGCTGCTGTTGCTGCTGTTGTTGCATTTGCTGTTGCTGAATCTGCAACTGTTGCTGTGGCGACAGCGAATTATCTGCGGCTCCCAACCTAAGGCTGTTCATGTTCTCCTGGACATGCTGTTGAAGAGTGTCTGCAGAGGAAGTGGGGCTGTAAAGCACAGAATTCAGCTGCTGCTGCTGCTGCTGCTGGGCTACAGCTGCCTCTATAACCTGCTGGAGTGTGGGATTAGCTCCAGCCTGGAGCTCCCTTACTGCCCTCTCCAACTGGGCTACGCCTTCTTGGGCAAATAAGGGAACCTGTGACTGCTGTGGCTGGGGTGGAGAGGGTGCTGCTATTTGGGACATGGCTACAACCATGACTGCACCGTTGTTAGAACTTTCAGGCGGCAGGCTTTCCTGGGGGTCTCTCAGGAACTGCTGGGGGACTTCTGGGGTTACCGGGGGGATTGTTGGATCTCCTGACATTGGAAAGGATGCCGTTGGGGCAATGTCTTGCTTTTGAATTGAGTTAAGAGACTCGAGGCTAGGAAAGACAGAGGGTGCCTGCGGAAGTTCCACATCCTCAGGTTGTAGGGGCATTGAGCTCTGAAAGGACTCCCCACCTGAATGAGGGCTGGAGCTGAGCTCAAGTGTCTGCTGCACTGAAACAATTGGGGCAGGGGATTGCTGTGGTATGAATGGAAAAAACAGGGATCAGCAAACACTGTGATCGATGGCTTTTGCATTGAACAGTTTATCAAATCTCACCTTGAACACATTTGTGGGGTGTGGATTGCTTGACACTTCCATTGGTGTGTCCTCTTCCCTTTTCACAGGCTGACCAGAGCAGTCAGTTTGGTCAGAAGACACAGATTGGATCTGACTGTCAAATGT
Source organism: Hippocampus kuda (assembly GCA_901007745.1). Lineage (NCBI taxonomy): Eukaryota > Metazoa > Chordata > Actinopteri > Syngnathiformes > Syngnathidae > Hippocampus > Hippocampus kuda. Next base: position 12,931 of record CAAKHF010006492.1, on the reverse strand, counting down.
ACATGTCTTGAAGGAAGGTTCCTCAGTTTTTACTGCTTTAACATCGGCATTATCGGCTGAGGATAAGTGTAGGAGAAAATGACACTATGATGATTCAGGGCAAAAAATATATCCTAATACATATTCTTCCCAATGTTGATGATCAAGTTCGTAAACCCAAACCAGAATTTCAATGTAGCACTGATGGATCATACAAATTGAATTCCAATGAAGTTGGGACATTGTGTTAAACATCCATAAAAACAGAACACAATGTCTAAATCATATTCAACCTACAGTGTATGTGTAATTGAATACACTACAAAGAGAAGATGTTTAATGTTCAAACTGAAGAAGGTAATTGTTTTTAGCAAAGCATCATTAACTTTGAATTTTATGGTAACAATGATATCTTCTCTTTGGAGTGTCTTCAATGAGCTACAAATTGAACATGATTTTCAAATCACGCTGTTTTTATTTTTGTTTCGCTCAACGTCCCAACTTCATTGGAATTGTGTATGTATGCATGACTGTATGAAAGTTAAGTGTTATAGTCATGGAAGCCAATTAATTAATCTCAGCGGTTGGCAGTTCATTAAAAATTACGTAAACAAGGCACTTCATTTTGATTACCTGAGTCTGGAGAATAGGTGAAAGGCTGGGCTTCATGTGATTTACCAGCATTGGTCATCACAAAAATTCCCACGGAAACTGGGGAAGTTATTGATTGGTTGTGGAACGGAGGAACTGTCACAATCAAATGATTCTATGGAAAATGGAGATCAGAAAAGCAGTTAACAGTTGTATTCAAATTTATTCCCATATGATCCATGCAGCAGGCCATTCTTTTTCATTAACCTGATGAAAAAGGTCCATGTCAATATTCGCCTCAGCTTGCCAGGAATTGTCGTCTACAAACATGAAAAGTATTATTTACCTCTTTCAAAGGTTCACATAGAAAAATACGAATAGTGACAATAGATACCTGCAATATTCTCCTGAAATACAACTTTGGTTCCTTTGAGGAAGTTTTTTCCGATTATGAAAACTTCCTCTCCTCCTCTTACTGAGCAGCTGTGGAGACTTTTCTTCAAAATCTCTGGTACTCCCGCTGGCTGGGCTGGAAAACGTTATCAGATTAAAATGATCATTTTATGGCCTTATATTTAGCACAGGGAACAATTAAAAGGGTTTATTTGTTTTGGTTTGATCCTTTCCTACTCACTACAGAGAATGGGTGATGAGGTGACTTGTAGGGTGAGGACGGATCCATCTGTCTGGGTGATGTTGACTCGAAAGGCCAGTCGAGCCCGGGTGCTTTTCTTTTTGGATCCTGCCACTCCAATACGTGCCTCTACGTCTGCGTTGCGAAGTTTCAAAATTCCTACGCAGTCCACCCTGTACAAATACAATATGGGGGAATAAATACATCTTGTGTTTTTAAATAGAAATCCCTCAAAATCACCCCCCCCAAAAAAAAGACTCATACGCAAGTGTCATGTCACTGCTGGGTTCCAGTTGGATCTCGATAACAGTGGTGCCCTCGATGTCCACTTCCGTACATGCAGTGGTGTTGCGACCAGTCACTCTGCATGCCTGATAGAACCCGTGAGGCTTCACTCTGCCTGCGTCATTCGCTACAAAAACTTGCAGCACAACTGGCTCACTCACACCCTCCAACTGGGAAGAAAAAGCAATGATATTATTAACAAAACATATCAACGTGATTAATAATAACTACGTTCTCAGGGTGAGCCTTGGCAGAGCTTTAAAGGTCACAATTGACAATTTGTCCTTTCAGGTACAGTGAACACCCTTCTATATCGCAGTTCACTCCTCACACCCGCGATATCGCAAAATTTGAAGCAATCATTTTTTTCAGGGTTTACAGAAAAAAACACTGTTTTGAGTTGCATTACAAGTCCACATTGTGCCACAACGTTCCGCGCAGCACTGAGTTCCAGTGGAAGAAATCCATCGTATTTAACAGCAAAGAGAGGATGCCACCTCAATGCCATATAGCACCATGTTTTGCTGCTCTGTGTATTAAAAGTAGAAGTTTTTTGAAGGTTGATAATTATCGTTACGTCAATTCTAATTTCTGTTCGTCCATCTAAGGCATTTTACATTATATGTCAGTCAGCATTTTCATGAATCAACATTATATGGTTTGTTCGGGCTTGGGGAATACTGACTATATGTACCATCATTACATATTCCGGATACAAAAAATGTTTTAACTATATTCCGTTACAGTTGGGAGAAGAGGAAAATCAAACATCAGAGTACTGGTACATTTATTTAAAAAAAATAAAATAAAAATTCAGCACAAATATTTTTATACACTTAAATTGTTTCATTTTAGGGATGGAAATGTTCATTTGTTTTTTAGAGATAATATCCTAAATATGTTGACGTGACAGAGCAAGAGTTATGACTTAACTTGCTTGAAGGAAGTAATAACTTTAATTGCTTGAAATTTGGTGGCGACTTGCATGTTTTGACTTGAGACTTACTTGCGACATGCATACTTGTGACTTACTCCCATCCCTGATTGGAACGATAAACATGTTGAAGTAAGCAAATTTGCCTCTTTTTTGGAAAACTGTGCAAGACTATTTCCTCAAAGAGTGATGTGATACAATCGTCCAATTCTTCACAGCAAGAGCATGACAACAGGCACAAAGGCATACTCGTGCATTAAAAAAGGCAGTAAATTTTACTAAATTTCACTGCGCTATCACGTGAGAAATTATAATTCAATTATAATCATAAAATTAAAAATGAGAATGAATTATTCATCCATCCATTTTCCACCGCTTATCCGCTTATGAATTATTTGATCAGCAAAATGCACTATTCTACATATTTTACACGTATTTTTCTCTCTCTCTCGCTCTCTAAAACATTCTATGGTCCTCCAATCACAGTTTTTCACAGGGTCTGGAACATATCCACTGCGACACCCAGGAGGTAACTTAGTTCTTTTCCACACAACCAGACAGACCTGTGTTTATCTAATGGTCTTTCTGTAGGCTACACAGCACAACTCCATGTTGAGTTGAGTCACCTGCCTGTTTGGAATTATAACTGCGAGGATGCAAATTACTTTTTAAATTGGGTATCGTCGTCAGAAAGCTCAGCAAAGAACATTGCTGTTGGACTTGGTCTTAGTCTAATGAGTAATGTGTCTATCATCCCATTGCCAATAAGCAGTGAGTAGCCTCTCTTGTCCAACCTTGATGGTGGGGAATCCCTGTTGTGTGCGGTCTTTGACAGAACCTCGGCTGCCTTCAGTCAGATATCGGGCTCTGTGCTGTGTCTCAGGCTGCACCAACATCTTTAGCTCCTTCCCGTTGCTTTTCTGAGGGAACTGAGTAGATAGCGAGCCACCCTTCACTGCAGTCCCAGACTCAAGAGAGCTGAAATGAAATTAATAATGTAAGTGCCTCAGTCATAAGTACAGTGATACCTTGTATTGCAAGAGCCATAATTTAGGTGTTTTTCGAGTTTGGTATTTCATTTGCTTGCACGATTGCAGGTTTACAAGCAAGCTGCAGCAAATATGCTGCAGCTCGAGTGGCACAAAAAAACAAACAAAAAAAAAGGCATAATTAAGGGGCGATAATGCCCTCAATGTGGGCAAAGAAAGCCACAGTTGCAAATGCACTTTCAGACGTTTATTGACCAGCGCAAAGAGTCAAAAACATACAATACTAAATGAGAACACTTGCAAGGAACTGCTGTAGGCCACCCAATTCAAGCTCCTGATGTTAACAGGCCCCTTATACTCCAATACATAGTCATGAAATTGATCGAATTTATCTCTTATGTTTTTATAAGTGGTGTCAAAATTAGCACATTAATAATGAGTTAACTTGAAGACCATTTCACGCAGCAACGCCGATTAACCCACGCCCCTTATTAGGCAAGCCTGATACTTGGAGAATTTGGGCTGCGACGTAGCAGACACATCTAATTGCTCTCTAGAAATGCAGTGCCCTCCAGCCAATATATACAATGGCGAAGCCATTTGGAGTCTGAAGCCCCTACTACATTTTCCCTGCTTTAAATGGGGAACACACTCGGAACACACTGAGCTGGGAAATTACTCAACTGCGTTATGAGCTTGGTCAAGGTACCACTGTAATACAGGTGACTTTTGTGGATTCAATTAGAAGGACAGTGATACGCACCTGGTCATGGGGCTAGTTTTGTCCGGCCCAAGCTGGGACAGGACAAAGTGAGGCGCCTTGGCACTGTCAGCGTCAAACACATCCATACTGTCCTCTGGGTGAGCAGGCTTGGGGCCCGGCCGTTGGCGAGGGGTTCGTTTTCTGGACTTGCGCGGCACCTCCGTGTTGTCGTTGTAAGAGAAGGCGCTGACCAAGCTGAAGTTGGAAACGGAGTCATCAGCCCATATGCTACTGCTATGCTCGGAGTCTGGACCCAGCGCGCTGGCGACAGGGGGCTCCTCTAAGCAGGACATCTGACTGTCATCGAACAGATCCTCAGGTGGCGGGGATATGCTCAAAACTGGTCTCCGCTTCGATGGGGTGTTTTGAGGCTGCTGAACTCCAAGCCCTGACAAGACCCCTGACCCAGGATCTCCTGCTGCAGCGCCTGCTCCGCTGTTGGTCCTGTTGGGAGCAGACGCAGCTCCTGCCTCCATGACTTGCACTTCCGACGCGACAGCTCCATCCCCTCCAGCCGAGTGGAGATGCTGGGGGGCCTTGAGATGGTTGGAAGAGGACGTGCCAACGGAGCTTGGGGCTCCCATGGCCAAGGAGGAGGAGGCAGTAGGGTTGGAGGTGAAAGACGTGGCATCTGCAGCAGCATGAGACAAATAAGTCAGAAAGGAAGATCGGCACGGAGCAGGCTAGCAGTCCCACTCAAGCAGTCCCACTCAAGCAGCTGAATTTGTGCAAGGTTTGAATTGATTTTCCCCTCTTCCCAACTGTAATTTCTAGAATGTTATGGGTCCTATGCCCTCACTGTGCATGCGAGAGCTGTCAAGCATTGATCACAAATTCTGAAGTTAAAGTTGAGAAGGGTACGATAGGTCCCACAATGTTTTGATTCCTACAAAAACCCTTTCTCCCATAAATCAATGTGACAAAACTGACATGCTTCGTTTACAAAAACAAAAGCAAACTACAAATTCGCACATACACATTGCCAGAAAGAAACTTAACAAAATCTGGTCAGAACTTTCATCCATAAACCCAATTTGCAAGCTGGTAATGTGGAGTCAAATTAAATTTGCCAGGGTTGCCAGGGTTATCTTACACTTTGTGCAATGTGCATTCAGTAGTCAAAAGTATTTTGCGCATGCCAATTGGAAGATTTTGTTGGGACTGAGCGTAGCCATAGAGACAGAATAAACAAGCCTCTGACCTATGGAGCAGTGAACTGCAGACCATTTTATATGCAGACACTCCCTGCCTCAGAGGGAACTTCCTGCAATAAAAACGAGACAGCCAATGAGCAACAAGAGAGCTGATCATTCAAGACTCTGTCAATCAGTAAATTGGATATCTTCAAATTGTGGAGGGAGCACTGCTTTGTGATGTTTTGAAGCATTCATTTGGCTCCTGATCCTCAGAGGGACTTTACAGCATCTCATGCTTCCGATCAGCACTGTTTAGGGTCAGGATAGAAAAAAAGATTCATTAACAGTGCAGCTGTCTCAATAATAACACTGTTGACCAGTTTGTATTAGTATTCCAGACTAAAATCATTACCACTTATAATGATGGTGACTCTCCTTAACCACGATCCCAGGTCAGACAGACCACATGAATTTGTCCAGTCCAATGAATAAGCAACTTCACTGTTTCATTAGGAAATGTAGATCCTTTCTATGTGGACTAATGGCAGCTTCTCTCAAGCACAATATTTATAACTTTAATTACTTGAAATTTCCAACTTTCTGAGTATTTACTATAGAAGTGAGAACCACACATTGATTCTTGTTTCTTAAGTACTTTTTCCTTTTTCTAAAACGCCGAAACACTACCACTCGCTATATTGACACCTTCAGAAAGATGTGTAGATGTGTGTTGGTAACTGAAAGAATAGCACATTGGCACAAACTACATTATTACACAATACAGCCTCTCATAAGGGTGATGTCGGAATAAATGGGTTATTTGAGGCAACAGCCAGTGTCCTGCTCTGCGCCGGCAGATGATGCTGCATTGATGTTTCACTGCAATGTAAGATTGGATGACCCAAATGTTTATTTTCAAATGCCCCAAAAAAAGCAGAGTGACAAAAATCATCAAGCACAAGCATCAGAGGGAGACGTGCAGAAAAAAGGTGAGTGAAATGACAAAGTCTGTTAGGGATCCTGTCAGTGAACAGCAGCTTGAATAGGCAGACATCATTTCACTTGAGTTTAAAAGAGCTGAAATGATGCATGGGATGTAGGCCTTAATAAAAATGTCATTACGGGGCCTTTCGACATGGAAATGACCTGAGGCCCACGTTGGGATTGACCAAAGAATGGCTTCACCAAAAACCAGGACAGGCTCTTAGATGAAAAATGTCATGGCTGAGAAGGCAGGACAGGGAGGACATACAGAACAGCCACAAGCAAGACTGGAGACCCCCTGGATGCCTCCACTTATCAAAACTACTTTTTTTAACGTACTTTGGTACCTTGACGTACAAGTTTGCTTTATCCTATGACCAAGCTTGATGGAAATGTTAAATGTCATTTATACAGACCCCTCGACCCCTTCAATTCACTTATATTATCATTCAGCGTACTGGCAGTGCCGGCTGCCGAGTTCAATGTGGGAGTGGTAGACCATATATAGTAAAAAAACAAAACAAAAACATTAGCATGATAAATGTCACTCAGTCTTGGTATGAATCCATTTCTAAAAGTCGGATAGTTAAGCGCAGCATGCACATATTGCGGTTGCAGTATGGATGAACGTGGCATCCTCACACAAACACTAACGGTGAGCCATGCCGCTGCTACTATGACTTCAACAGGTATGAAATCAGAGCAGTAATCAGTTGAACAGCTATGAAGGGAATCTTGAAATGCATCATATGGTGACGGATTCATTTGTCTTGGGAACCGGTGAAAGGGTCAAGTTGCCCCTAGTCGCCATTTAAGGGCAAATTTCCTCCTGCTCTCCCACGATTATTGGAGAGGGGAACCTGATCGCAGACCATGGCATTTGTCGGCCGATTCGGTGGCTCACCTGAAGCCAAGGCTGCAGACGGAGGAGGCCCCGCCTCTCCTCCGCTCTTCTGGCTCATGGTGGTTGGGTCGGTCTGGGTGGATGACTGCTGGAGCTGGAGCTCTTTGGGGAGGAGGTCATATACAGACTCTGAAATAAAAGATGAGGCGGATACAGCATGTTTTAAAAAGGAAAAAATATGCAACAGTGACTCACTCACTGTAATAGAGATCGCAAGAACTGTGAGCTCAAGTGTTGCTTAAGTGTTACAGTGCAATAACTACTAAATGATTGTGTTAAATAAAATCAGGTGGAAAAAAAAAACGTTTGGAAACTTGGCCAATAAAGGAATTTAAAATTGAGAAGAGAAAATGTTTGTCCCCGTTTGCAGAGGTCAGTGGGTTTCAATAGCACGTCGTCCATAGCTATATCAAAGTTAGCCAGATACTGAATTTTTAGCACTTTTTTTACAGGAGCAACTGTAGAAAAGTGTTATCCAAACAAATGGAAAAACCATAGCTCCCAGTCTTATGCGGGGGTTCTTGCCCATTCACACACAAGAGCCTTTGACCGGTAGACTAATATTGGGAGGCACGCTTTGTTCATAGTCACACTGGAAAAGCCTCAACAATTCTAAGCTGGAATCGTAGTTGTTCAAATGTTTAAAATGAAGATTTGGGGTCAATTTAGTGGAGGAGATATTTTTATACTGTCATGGATTTATTCGTTTTCAGACAGCTACAGACCAGTCACCCATTTTCTCCCTACAATATGATGGTATTGTACGTCACTCAAGTTACACACTCTCAGTTTGCTCTTCAAAAAGAAATACTGGAATAGGATGAAAGAAGACCCGGATATCAAGAGCAAAACATTTCCTACGTCTACAAATTCCACTGGCGAAACTGAAACAACAAATGGCACCCCTGGATTAATACAATTATCCACCAGTGGAGGGGTTTAGCGAGTTGAAACCCACAGAAGCATTCCTGGATACTTGACAGCAACGTGATTCCTAGAAACTCATTACCAAGCAGCACGGCGCCCCTGGAATAAACCCCGCTCAATGGCCTACATAGGCGATTAGGTAGTCTGGTTGCTAGGAGAATGGGGTGTTGTCAAAACCCGAGCATGGCTATTTCAGCTGTGCATCAGTGCCGCCAGGTATGTGGAGTAGTCATCTGATACCCGCCAATCACTGAACACCGGCATAATGTCGAAAGTGACAAGACACATGATCCGTAGTGACATCAGCAACACCACTGACAGATGGACACAGCAAAGGTAATGCCTCTCACATGAGTATCTTACACCGGACAAAAGAAACAAAAAACACAGAACAAACAAACAAAAAAAAAAGGGCCCCGTCAACCGTCTATCGTTCATCTCGATATAATCTGCTTTACGAATAGAGTTGCTGAAGCACTGCGAGGTTTTGTCCAGAGGGATTGAAGTTATTACCAACAGGAAATTGCAGTGTCTCAACAAAATGGCACTGGACATATCATGCTTCAAAAGCCAACATTTTTAAAATGCAACAACGGTGCTCTTAAATTACAGAGGTATTAAAAACAACAACAACAAACTTCATTGTACCAGTGGAAACTGCTTTTCACAGTAACATTGAATGGTCCAAAAAAAAAGTTTCTCCCACAGGGTTCAGTATGTGACAAATATATTTCTTATCAGAGTCTTGTGGACAGGATTGGAGGTCTGTGGATGTGAGTTTAGAATGCAATGTATATGCAATATACGCAATACAAATTAGCTATACATGATTAAATTAGAACACCCGTAATTCACTTTTGCCAAATATGGGCCATGACACCTGACCTATATTATCAGCCCAGCGAGGAAACCAGTGTGGACATGTGATATGATGTGTCAACACTGGATTAATTTATGTCATTGCACCGGTTCGACTGGAGCCCATGGCACTTTAGAATGCTTCGGAGCATTAGCCAAGAAACTTCCTTTTATTTATGTGGCCTGGAGCATTTTGACGTAGCAGAGACTGCCATAGAGGTCACTCAACTTCCCATAGAGGACACCATCTCTTTTAGTTGAGACCACATCAGCATCTTTAAGGTCTCTTTAAATGTGTTCTAAATTGAACACTCCATAGAGAAGAGTGTTGTTAAAAAACCCTACTAAATGTGAATTATTTAAAAAAATAAATGGCCAAGTACACTTCCGTGAAAAAGTACTTGCCCCCCTTCTATAATTACATTTTTTGGGCATCGTTTATCCACGTGTGAATGTTTAAAATCATCAAACAAATGTAACGATCAGACAAAGATAACCGACGTAAACACAGAATCACCGGTAAGAAGTAAGGTAATTGGCATTGATCCACCTGGAAAGGGTTACAAAGTCATTCCTAAAGCTTCAGGACTCCAGCGGATCACAAAGAGACATTATCCACAAAATGAAAAAGCACAGAACAGTGGTAAACCTTCCCACGAGTGACCAGCCTTAAATAAATCGATAATGTAAAATCTTCCATTCAATGTTGGTGGAAATGTGTTGATTTTTAAAATAAAAACGTATCATGTCTACACCACATCATTGGAAAGCCAGACAGATCCCCCGGCAGCTTTGGAATTGTTTAAATGTCACATTTCCCATCTGCTGATAAAGTTGCAGTAATGTTTTGGTATTGCTTCTGGATTTGTTTTTGTAGCTGTCAGAAGATATCTGTAAAAGTTCAGTTCAAGGTGGGTACGAATAAGCAAACGCAAGGTGGACGGACTAACATTAGACTGCATTTTAGACTAATTAAATTAGCTCACGTTAGAGGCACGCGCAGCTGATATTACACATGCCTAAAAGGTTTTGTCACGCGACAAGGTCACTGGTCCATTTTTATTCTTTGCAGCTGGCTTTGTGGTTGGAGGGGTGGTGGTGGTGGTGGGGGGGGGGGGGGGGCCCC
>CAAKHF010006488.1:125054-151580 GCA_901007745.1 Hippocampus kuda | reverse complement strand
GGTTAAAACGCCTTGCTATTCATGGTCGTTTTTTTCGGCTAAAAAACACCTTACTGTACATGGTCGTTTTTTTCGTTTAAAACGCCTTACTATACATGGTGGTTTTTTTTTGGTTAAAAACGCCTTACTATACATGGTCGTTTTTTTCGGCTAAAAACGTCTTACTATATACATGGTCGTTTTTTTTCGGCTAAAAACGCTTTAGTATACATGGTCGTTTTTTTCGGCTAAAAACGCCTTACTATACATGGTCGTTTTTTTCGGCTAAAAACGCCTTACTATACATGGTCGTTTTTTTCGTCGAAAAACGTCTTACTATACATGGTCGTTTTTTTCGGCTAAAAACGCCTTACTATACATGGTCGTTTTTTTCGGCTAAAAACGCCTTACTATACATGGTCGTTTTTTTCGGCTAAAAACGCCTTACTATACATGGTCGTTTTTTTCGGGTTAAAAAATCCTTACTATACATGGTCGTTTTTTTCGGCTAAAAACGCCTTACTATACATGGTCGTTTTTTTCGTCGAAAAACGTCTTACTATACATGGTCGTTTTTTTCGGCTAAAAACGCCTTACTATACATGGTCGTTTTTTTCGGCTAAAAACGCCTTACTATACATGGTCGTTTTTTTCGGCTAAAAACGTCTTACTATACATGGTCGTTTTTTTCGGCTAAAAACGCCTTACTATACATGGTCGTTTTTTTCGGGTTAAAAAGCCTTACTATACATGGTCGTTTTTTTCGGGTTAAAAACGCCTTACTATACATGGTCGTTTTTTTCGGGTTAAAAAATCCTTACTATACATGGTCGTTTTTTCCGGCTAAAAACGCCTTACTATACATGGTCGTTTTTTTCGTCGAAAAACGTCTTACTATACATGGTCGTTTTTTTCGGCTAAAAACGCCTTACTATACATGGTCGTTTTTTTCGGGTTAAAAAGCCTTACTATACATGGTCGTTTTTTTCGGCTAAAAACGCCTTACTATACATGGTCGTTTTTTTTGGGCTAAAAACGCCTTACTATACATGGTCGTTTTTTTTGTCGAAAAACGCCTTACTATACATGGTCGTTTTTTTTTTCCGGCTAAAAACGCCATACTATTCATCAGAGGTGTATAACATACGGCCGGAACCGGCCCGCAAGGAGGTTTGATCAGGCCCGCAAGATCATTTAAAAGTGAAAAAAATGCACAAAAGACACAGAATGAATATTTTAATAGGGTGAAATTCGTGGAATATCCGCTTGGGAGAGACACTGTTTTGATCAGAGGAAAAGACAACATTGTTTTGATCAGAGAAGAAGAGAACAGCAGCCTCAGTCTGTCACTGAGACAGACCCAACACAACAAGCCTCATTTCATTTTTCGGAGTTGAAGGAAGATTGTTCTTGGGTCCTCCGTGCCACAAGAGGGAGTCACCTGCTCACCGCCAGAGTCCACCTACGAGCACAGACCTGTGAAACTGTTTCCCTTTTTGTCCAAATATATTTTTTTACGGCAACTGTCTTGTCCACGGTGTCTTTTATTCATTCCACTGGGGTTTAGCAAGTGTGTTTATAAAGAGACGAAAATCTCTTTCCTGTTACTAGTGTTAGTGTCTCAATATGGCTACGCTGGTGAAAGCAAAACAACGAACTAAAACGCGTCTTCGTTCAATGTTGTCAACTAATATCCGGATTAATTTTAGACAAATTTTAAATTCTCCGGAGAAATTCTCCGGCGAACGGGGACTTTCTGTCAAAAGATCCATAAAACTGTGTCGAAAAATGCTCATCAAGTATGTGCAGGTCCATCATGACTCTTCAGAAGGTCAACAAAGGGACATAAAGCTCACTAAAAACTTTTAAGGCCTCCATAGGCATGTTAAGGTCCATAGTAGCTCTACAGAAGATCTAAAAATGGCCCCGAAAGCTCGAGCAAAGTCCACAAAAGGCCTAAATCCAGATCCGTAAAGGTCTTGGAAAAAGCGCAGCTAGGACCACAACGGGACTCGAAAAACGGTCCACGGAGAGAAATAAAAGCTTCATTTGGGCCCGTGGAGCTCCGTCAAGAAGGGCCATGAAAGTTTGCCAAGATTGATCAGGACCCAAGAAGGTTTTAGAGTTGCAAAACGTTTATTCAAACAAAGAGAGTGGCCACAAGCCAGGGGAGGCAAACCCCCATTCTTCCGAACGCTACGAACATGTGATCACGCCGCGTCAATCAAACGAGAAGATGTCGCAACGCGTCAGTGTTTCAGGCAGCACGCGCAATACAACGATGGCAACGAGGGCACGCTAGGCGGCGCTGGACACGGCCAGCTTCTTCAGGTGGTCCATGAAGACCTGCAGGCTGACGTCATCCGTCAGGATGGGTGCGCCCGACTCCTGCCGGCAAAACGAACGTTCATCCATCAATCGCTCAAGCGATCGACAAACAACGCGAGGTCGACGGCTCACCTGTCCCCAAGCGTACATGTTGTTGTGCGTCTGCGAGGGGTTGACTTTGGACAGCAGGAAGCGAGCCTGACAACCATCATCATCATCATCATCATTATCATCACGTTGACGTTCCCTAAGCGGTACCTTGACTTCGGAATGCCCCAACTTGCGCAAATCTGAGTGCGTCTTGAATCGGGGAGAGCGGGTGGCAGCTCTCGGCATCGGCTGTACGACTTGATTTGTTTGCTCAATTGGGGAGGGATTGCGCACTTTTTGCACGACGGGACTTCACGTCTCGATTTATTTACTGGACGCGTTTCTTTCCCTTCAAGGGCTGAGAACAAGAGACTGGCGAGTTTGCCCTGTTGAAATGCGGCACAGGCTACGTAGCAAGTTGACTTTTTGCTCCACACTGACCTGTTGCTGACTTTTTGTCCCTCCGCTTTGGAATGCTTTGCGGCACAGTTTCGCAACTGCGCTTCGGTCAAACGAGGGAATTCCGGGTAGCAGTAGCGGGCCCGTACAGCCTGATTTCAAGGTATCGAGCTCTTCTGAAAACGGCCGATACCATCCACCGATACTTGAATACGTTCTCTGGCGCGAGACTGCAGCAAATTGACACACGCGGTGGTTGTCATTGCCTGAACGAAAAGTGCGAGCGATACACTCGCACTGGTATCGATGTGGAAAAATAAATGGAAAAAAATTCAGGCCGTAAGTCAAGGTAGCACTGAAGGCAGTTTTAAAAGTTTCACGCCCCCCCCCCCTCCTTACCTGGCTGCCGCCGTGCTCTGTGTCAATGTATCGGGGCATGGGGAAGCGCGAGTGCAGCAGCTCCTGGGCGTCGTCCACCGGAGCCTGAAGAAGGTGCCGGAAGTTCTCGTACTCGGCCATCTCCTGGTAGCCCGCCTTCCTCCACTGGGACACCGTCTTGACACGCACGACCCAAAAAAGAACAAACAGAAATAAGTCGCGCTCAGAAGCGTGCTGCGCGCGTGTCTTGAGTGTGCGTACCTCTCCGTGGTAGATGAGGATTTGGAAGAAAGTGTCCATGAGCAGGATGCGATCTGGAAGAATGCTGCTGCTGTCCAACAACACCGGCTGCATCCCAAAAAAAAATTTTAAAAAGCACATCAAAGATTTTGCAATCAGTTCAAGGAAATCTGCCCATTTGGCATGGAACGTGTCTCGTGAATGTTTATCATCTTAAATGGGAGTCGGCACTCATGTGGCACCATTTCAAGGTCGGAGCACATGACGCTAAAATAAAGGCCTTCAATCAAACAATTTTGGCTGCCATTCACGACAGAGGCCTTTCTTTCTTTCTTTCTTTCCTTTTCTTTTTTCTTTTTAAAAGACATGAATGAACAACAGCAACACTGGTCAGCGGCAAAAGGGGCACTTTTTGGGGCAAGGGGTCCAAAGGTCAAGGAGCGCACGTGCCCGTTAAACACCCATCAAATGACATGGAGGTGTGTTCATAGAAAGGGGAAACGCACGGCTTCAGTTGGCCCCCACAAAAAAATTGGGTCGATCGGCCGACATGACAGCGGCGTAGGACACCGACCTCGGGCGGTCCCTGGAAGGAGTACGCGTAGAGGACGGGCTGGATCATGATCAGCGCCTGCGTCAGCTCGTGCCGGTTGAACTGGTGACGGTAGTACGAGCTCTCGTCCGGACTGTTGTTGAACACCTGCAGGAAGGGCGAGCGCCGCAGGTGGAACATAAACTGAAAGAGAGAGAGAGAGAGAGAGAGGAGCGCACGGTCAGCACGGTCAGTCGGGGCCGGCGGGCTCGCGTGCCGCATCGCGTCTCACCTGAGGGTACAGCGAAAACGTCTCGGAGAACCTGAAGGAGTTGGGATCGTCTTTGTGGTAATCGCCAAACTTCTGACACTGGTGGGAAAACAGCCGACGGTCACTCACGGCTTCGGCGACAGATATGGAAAATGATTGGGTTTGGGGGCGGGGCCTTTGGGCAGTTACCAAGACACCAAAATGGAGTTTTCATTCTAGAGTTTAAATAAAATAAATAAGAAAACAACTCCCACTTGAAGTATTAAGCACAGAACTCCGCGAGCTCAATGCTAAAGCGCCACAAAAAAGGCACGCAAGAAAACTAAGGACGAGATGGCGGTGTTCGAAAGTTTCAAGCAACAGATACTTGAACACAAGTAGCGCAGCAACTCCTGTCGACATACAATTAGAGACTCATCGGTCTGCCTTTCAGGGCCACGAGCAATTATTAGAAACCGAGGAGGCCGACCGCCGTTATTTGGCAATTGATATTTATTTGCCATAAAAAGGAAGATAGAAGTCAAGTGTCCCGATCAGAGGTCAACTAAATAGGGCGATAACCAGTCTACCCCGACCGTTGGTGGTCCAAGCAAAAATTCTTCCTCGTTTTCAAAAAATGTTTCTTGCTACTTCGGCTTACAGTCCGATGAGAAACACTTCATTGTATACTGCCTCCTGGTGGCCAACATGAGTACAACAATGTGCATTGAATGAATGAAATGTGGCTCTGCAAAAAGTGCTCTTTTAATAAAAATAAATAAATACATTATAATAATAATACAGGCTTGGAGATGGAATAAATCCAACTTGTACTTTTTGTGTGTGTGTGTGTGATTTGATTGCAGTTTTTTGATGTGCGAAGCGGACGGACGGGCAAGCACTGACCAGTCTGATGAGCTGTCTGTCCAACCACCTGAGCACGTCAGGCCCCTCCTCCGTCTCGGCGCGCTGCACCGCCAGCCGGGCCATCAAGATGGCCGCCGCCTCTTGATCGAAGGACGCGGCGATGCTTTGGATCTGCGTCTGCGCGTCCGCCCAGCTGCCGCGCAAACGGCGACGTGTGACAAATACATGAAGAAAGAATGAAATAAATATGTGGTGGGGTGCGTGCGTGTGTCTTACTTCCTGGCGATGGTGGTGACGCGTATGCGCCTCTGGCCCGACGCGTGCTGGTACTGCGTGACAAACTGCAGAGCTCCACGGCCGCCTTGAGGGATGGGGGCGTTGTGCTAACGCACGCGCACACACACACACGTTAGCAAATGGCTTTTGGTGAAAAAATGGGAGTCTGCCTCCGAGACAAGTTGTTCTAGAAGGGGCTGGGGGGCGAGGTCTGTGGTTGCGCTGGGCGCGTACCTGATTGACCACCTCAAAGTAGAGCGCCAGCGTGGTGCCGGGGTCCAAACCGCACATCTTCCACTGGCACGTCCCGCCGCTGCCGATCTCCTGCCACGACGTCCACAAACATGTCGTCAGTGTCAGAAAAGGCGTCAACGTGGGCGAGCGGACGCAAGCGTACGTTTTCGGAGACGCAGGGTCCTTTGGCGTTGAGCGACACGCAGGGCCCGATGGCTCCCGACACTTTCAGCTCCCTGGAGGTCTGAAAGGGAAAGCGCATTGCTCGCTCTCTTTCCAAGCTCCTCCCCCACTGCTTGCTCGGACCACCTTCAAGGTGACGGGGGGCATACCTTGACTTCCAGTGTGGCGGCGAAGGCCATCTTGAAGGAGCCTTGAACATCTTTGGAGAAAACTCTCTGGAAGGTTTGCTTGAAAAGCGACGTGTTGAACGAGTCGGCCATCACCATGTAGCCGCTGCGAGCGCCCACGCGCAGAAAAGAAAAAACACACGCACGGAGGCGCCCAAATGGCACATTAACAATCTTTTGATGGGTTATTGTTCATAAGGAATATTTTGTGATGCGAAGCCACCGATCATGTTGACGATTCGGCCAGCGTTTGCGTTTTAAAACGAACACGACTCCAAGTTGTGTCTGCGCTCCTTGCCTTCTGTGAACTGTTGGCTAAGCCCCGCCCCCGTCCATTTTTAACACGACATCTTTTTTCGACCTGACAAGCGGCTGCGCATCCTTGTGATTTTACGTTGCAAAGTGCTTTGTGGCGGCCGCAGCCGGTTGTGGAATGCGCCGTGGCAACAAAGCTGTATTGTTCTTGTACGGACATTGCGGGTAAATCACGATGTCCCGTCACTTGTGAACCGCGGCTTCATTGAAGCCTTTTTTTTCCCCCCTGCAATGGTATGTCACGCGCACGCATGTGTGTGGGTGTGCGCGCGTACCCCGTGTTGTTGGCACAGCACTTCATCTCCAGGAGTCCGGTCTGGTCCAGCGCACACGCGTAGATGTCCATCACGTGACCACTGGCGGACGCCCGGCTCGCCAGCGCCTCGTAATGCTAGCGCCCACAAACACACGGGTCAGCCGCGTGGCGCGCGGACGGACACGCGGACGCAGACCCGCCCCCGCGCTCACCTTGGCGGCCTTCTTCATGAACTTGGCGTTGTCCTTTTCGATGTCGTGCCAAGACCTGATGGGGATCTTGAGCTCGTCTCCCACCACCATGCCGGGACCTTGCGTGGCCGGACCCCCGATGAAGGTCATGATGCGCGCGCCCGTGTTGGGGAAGGTGCACTGACAACAACAGCGACAAACAGCGGGTCAGCTTCAGCATGAAGCCCCTCAACTCATTTCGACATACTCCCTCGCCACCGGATGGTGGCTGAGCACTACTTTTATCTAAATGGGCTCAATTCAACACAGTTGCCAGACAGTAAATGTCATCGGATGAGCGCAGAGCACTACTTTAGTCCCAAGGGAGCCGCTCAATTCACTTCAACCGCCGAGCTCAGACATGCCGGCGACAACTGTGGCGAGGAGCCACAGTGAGGTCAGGCCCTCGAGGACGCGGCGCTCACCTCCAGCAGGCCGACGGCGATGGACATGGCCACGCCCAGGGAGCGCAGGGGCCTCTTACCCTGGACCACGGGCCAGGAGTCGCGCTGCAGCTCCCCCAGCAGGTCAGTCAGGTTCATGTCCACCTTCTGGACAGGCTGCAGGAACCTGCGAGCACAATCGGAGCCGTTCAGTGGTCGGCGTTCCCGCGCGGCCGCCGGCGTACCGCGAGGCCGGGGGGCACCTGTTGTACTGCGGCTGTTGGGGGGCCTGAGAGCCTCGTCCCTGGGAGGAGGCCGCCGGTTTGGCCAGACCCAGCATCTCCTGCACATTACCCGCAATTCACAGCACGTTAGCACGCCCGGCACGTCGCATTAGCCGCATCGGACGATCTGTGAAGCGGGGACACCCGACACGAGCGACGCAAAATTGGCGGCGTGCGGTGAGCAGAATTGGGGTCGCGTCAATGGTTAGCATTAATGTTAGCAACATCCGCTTAGCATTTCGTAAACATCCGACTGGTGTCATCCAGTGAACATCAATGATTTTAAACATCTGGTTATTGTCAAGTATTAGCATCATCAAGTTAGCAGCAGCTGGTTAGCATCAACCATTAGCATCACCGATTATCAACAAGGATTAGTGTGGTTAGTGGTTAGCATAAATAATTAGCATCAATGGTTAACATTGTCTGTCGCGCTGTTGCGAATTAGCACTTAGGTGAAGACACTGACAGCAACGCACGCGCTTTGTCTTTGTTTTGTCCAAATTTGTCAAATGACATTAGACAGGGCTCGAAACTAACTTTTGGAGTGGGCGCACGAGCACGAGCGCGAGCGCCATTTTCAGCACGACCGTATTTGCTGAGGCGCCGTCGTCTCACGTGGCAGATCGTTCTTTCGCGTGATGCAATTGCAAAGACCGACTGGCACTGCGTTAGCATCAGTAATTAGCAACGTCTCTTGATGGGCATGAGCCAGTTCGCATCAAACACCAGCAAGGTGTAGTCGAGGGGCGGCGGGTGAGCAGACCTGCAGCTGCTTGGCGCTGAGGTCTTTGGTCCCTTTGAAGACGTAACTCTTGGAGATGCCCTCGCAGCCCAGCTCGTGAACGTGGACGATGCGGCCGAAGGTGATGAGACCCACCAGAGCGGTGGGGGGAAGCAGCGACAAGGACATCTGCAGCGACTCCTTCAGCGCCTGCAGGTCCTCCTCCTCCATGCACGTGTCCACCACGTACAGGAAGACCAGCGGCATCTGCGGCCCGCGCTGACGGCGACACACAAAATGGCTGACTTTCCCGATGAGTTCAAGGCCTTCGTTTCAATCGCAATCATCTTTTCGACAGCTAGTCAGACGAGCGAGTCCTCATATGACATGTATCTTGAGCAAGTAGTCGAGGCTCTTCAGAGCATCCCGGCGGGGCTCACCTGGACCACGTACTCGATGGTGGAGAACTGAGGCAGCAGTTCGGCAGGCTGGTTCACCTCCGAGATTCCCGAGTAGGACGGCGGGAACTGAGAGGAGCGGCGAAAGTAAGTGGGTGAGGTGCAAACGCGGGGCCCGGCTGGCCGCGACAGGCGCAAGTGGAAGCGGTACCTGGTTCCTCTGGTAGCAGAAGTTGCACGCCCACAGCTTGGCTCGGTAGTCCACTTGGCTGCAAGACGAGGACGGCACGAGACAGCGCTGACGGGAACGGTTTGGTCGGCATTTTGCAAAAAATTCCATTGCCCCGAAAAGCCGCGCGCGCGCCTCAACACGTGTATGCGAGCGTGAACGTGGCCGTACCAGAGCGGGTTGAGCACGGCGCGGCAGGTGGCGCGGCTGCAGAGCACGGGCTCGTACTGGATGGGCGGCAGGTCGGGTCGCTCCTTGAGTGGCGTGAAGAGGGCGGCGACGGGCACCACCATGCGCGTGGCCTCCAGCCGGCTGGACGGCCACACGTTCCAGCTGAAGCGGACGCCGTCGCGCTCCTCGTTCTGGGCGATGTACTCGGGGAAGGTTGCCATGGCAAAACCGACTCAGTCACTTGATGAGTAACGCCTCGGTGGTGCTGTGGTCACAGAAGACCCACACACTTCACATGTGAGCGCACATCGACATACAAACTACACAAAGACACTCTCACACATACACACGCACTAATGCAACTACTTCTCACACTCACACACATTGACACGCTCCATGCATGCACATTCACACACAAACCTAATATACCCCAAACTCAACCACACTTGGCCACCCCAAAAAAATCCCACATCTTACACGCACAATTCTCAAACTAACACTCCATACACACTCACACGCTTTGAATATATAACCACACACATACACACAATATAAAAATGAATCAATGAAAATATTCAAACCATTAGACGTAACTCACCCACACTCTCTCACGCGCGCGCACACGCACACGTCGAAATCAGGCAGTGAATAAAAACTAAAACGAAAGACAACACCACTACACTTCCACAGCTAGACACGTCAATCGTGTGACGTCACGTCCCCACTTCCATTCACGGTCCTTTGGCAGGCAGGAACGTGTCACGACAATGAGCATTCGGCGTTTATGTTGACAGCCTCTAAAACATTTTTGGCCGACACAAAGTATTTCAAGTGCTCGCCGACTGGCATGATAAGTGAGTTAGCCGCCGCAGCGGCATGCTAACCACTAGCTAACTAACCGGCTAGCTGCTGAAAATAAAAAGCTAGCGGAACACCAAAACCAGCCCAAGACAAAACGTCACTCACCGCTTGGCTCGTTCACTCCGCAACGCGGTCGCCTTGCACGAGTTCACTCTTCACGCGTTCACTTTGAACGCCGGAACCCTGCGACGGTCCACTCTGGTGGGCGTGAGGAACTCTCGGTGCGCGCGAGCGCTGGTGCGCGTGAGCTTGACAACGAAGCAAAACAACATGGCGGAGGCGACGCCACGTCAAGACAAAGATTGCGCCGAAAGTATGACTACTCACTCCAACAATGATTCGGGAGCTCACACTGCCCCCACCCCAAATTAATTTCACGTCAACTAATTTCACGAAAACGTTAAAAAAAACAAACTTTAATGCTCTGGAAGTTTTTGAAATGTATCACCCTAATTATTTGAACGCCGCTCTTTTTACTTCACAGGACCGAGTGAGGCATCTTCTCAGCAAAAAGATTCACGCCAGGTGGATGACTTGGGTATTGGCGATGTGACGTCATGAAGATTTTGGTTCTCTCCCCAACCTGATTTGACTTAAAAAAAAAAAAAAACCTGATTTGACTATAAAATTATAGTTCTGAAGGGTCAAGAGTCATACATTAACGCAAATATTTACAGACAGAGAAACTGGCATTTGTCCTTGTGTAGTTGTTCAACTTTACAAGAGACATTTTCAAATGGGAAAAAAAAGCATGAACTGATGAATTTAGTTTGGCGCTAGGCCAAAATTGTATGCAGCATGTAAGCAACTTCGTGACGTTACTGGCAAAACATGACGCCCTGTAATGGGGTTAAATGGCGTTTCTTATTTTCTTAAAGGAAGCATTCTGGTAAGCACTTTGTTACAGCTGCAGGTGTTGTGAAGGTGCTACATAAAGATGTTTTGTATGAGATAAACAAAGGACACCTTCCTCACATCAAACTCAAAATGTCATCTTCTACAGAGTTGCATTTGAAATAAATGTACACAGAGTTGAACCGTAATGGATGCAGACAATTTTTTTTCTTTGTCGTTTTTGCAAAAGCGCTCAAACTCATGAAAACGACATTCCTTGGTACAAAGATGCCCACAAGGTGGTGAAAAAGCACAAAATGCAGCTCCTGAATTCATTTCCACATAGTTCCATGGTACCGAGAATGTGTTTGGACGATTTTATCACCAAAGTGAGATTGCAGGTAAATGTCCCTTTGTATGGGTTTTTTTTTTTTTTTTTTTTTGCTTCCCCCAAGGTTAGTACAAAGATCTTTCAGCCAGCCAGGAAAAGGATGCCATCAAATTCCAATCCAAAGAATGCCACACAAACAAACAAGCCAATTTGAGAATGGGAACTTTCTATATTTCACCCGCAAAACTTTCACACGGGATGACATCGTTTCGCTCATATCACCTACGATTGCACATCGGATTAAAAATGGACCAATAGAAACGTTGGTTGGTTGTTTGGTTGCCGCGCCCATCGTCCAGTCTCGTCCAATCAACGCAGCGTCTTCATCGGGATTCAACAAAAACAAAAAGAACGCGAGCTCCTCCCTCCGGGCCGCGGTGGCATCTGTGCCGCTCACATGTTGTTGAATCCCATCATGCCTTTCATGTTTCCCGCCGCCCCCTGCTGAAACTGCCGCATCATCGACTGCAGGCCTTGCATGCCTCCTGCAAACGCACAAACACGCCAACGGTAACGCCAACGTGTGCGTCTCAAGAGTCACCCGACTCCAGTTTGACTCCGCGGGTTCATTTGTACGCGCGCGGGACGGAGCGTTACCCATATGGTGAAGCACCCGCGGGTCCATCATCTTGGCCATCTGCTGATTGAGTTTGGCCATCTGCGAAGGGTTGACGTTCTTGGACATGTCTCCTCCTGAGTGCGCACAAAGCAGAACACGGGTCAGGAGGCGCGCGCCCGCCTCCCGACGCGTTGCGACGCGGCGGCCGCCGAGCGACGCGTCACACCTTTGAACAGGCCTTTGATGCCGCCCATCTTCTTGACCATCTGCGCAAACTTGGTGTACTGCGTCAGAAGTTCTTGGACGTCCCGCGTGGCCACGCCCGCCCCGCGGGCCACGCGCTGGATGCGGTTGGCCTGCTTGCTGAACAGCTTGGCGCCGTCCTTGCTGTCCAACTCTACGAACAGACGCAGTTTTGTGCTTGGTGATGATCTGAAAGTCGTTTTTGTTGATTGCCGCCAGGCAGCAACCGCCACAAGTTTTCCTTATTGAACCGTCCACAACTATTTCTCTATGGGAGCTTGACAGACAGCTAGCCATCTATCTCGCTAGCTAGCTAGACAGCGAGATATATATAAGAGTTAATATTTTGACCATCTGCAACTAGTTTGTCGAGGTTGTTGACAGCAACATTTTGTTTCGTTGTCGGCCATCTGTCATTTTTGTTCTTTTTGGATGGTCATCGTGTGAACCATCTGCAACTAGTTTTCATTGGTTGTCGATCATCCGCAGCTAATTTGTCTACGAACATCATTGCAACAGGCAAGCAAAGTGCCGGGACGTGTCGTGCAATCTTTCACTCCCACCCCAAAAAAAAACCTAATGCGTGGAGTGAGCACAAGTTAGCAGCGGGTTACCTTGGTCGTTCATGCTGTCCATGATGGTCATGAGTTTCTTCAGCCTGGCCATGGATTCCTGCTCGTTTCCTTTACTCATGAAGTCCGTTCCGAAGCCTGGAATCATGCCCTACGCACACACGTGCCCATTTAGTCGCTGCTCAAAAATTAGGCCGGATGGTTCCGTGAGTGGGGGGTCGGGGGGGACTTACCATGATCTGTCCAAAGGGGCCCATCTTCATGATGTTCTGGAACTGTTCGTACATGTCTCTGAGCGTGAACTGGCCTGAAGGGCAAGAAGGCGCGCGTCAAAGGCGTCCGGCAATCGGGAGGAACCCGAAGGCGACCGGCCGTCGTCGGGAACCTCACCGTGTTTGAGCTTGTTGATCAGGTCCTCGTTGTCGTCCAGCTTGAGCTCGTTGACTCTGTCGATCAGGCCCTCGATGTCGCCCATGCCTGACGGGAAGAGGAAAGCGCTCAAGACGAGAGGCCGGCTTTCTTCCAGCAGCCCGGCCGGCGCGGCGGCGTACCGAGCAGCTTGCTGACGAACGGCTGCGTCTTGAAGGGCTCGAAGTCGTCGATGTGCTCGCCCGTGCCGATGAAGATGATGGGACTGCGGGTTGCCGCCACCCTGACGTGAAACAGGCGCCCGTCAAACAAAAAGCTCAGAAAAGATCGCCGAGCCACTCCTGCGGCGCTCAGACGTCTCGTATCTTGCGTACGTGTCCGCGCCGCGATTGCAGCCACTCTGTTCATATCATATGAAATTTGATATGAAATTTGTTTGATTGTTCTGCTTACGCGCTCAGAGCTCCGCCTCCTTTAGCGTGTCCGTCCAGTTTGGTGACGATGACCGACGCCACGTCCACTTTGTCTTTGAAGGCTTTGGCCTGAGACTCGCAGGCCTGACCGATGGAGGCGTCCATCACGTAGACGATGTTGTCCGGTTGCTATGGAGACAAACATCCCTGAGGATGACTGATGCTCGGGGCGGGGGCCAGGGGGGTTATGAGGAGCAGAGCGGCGCGTTCAGGTGCTCACCACGGCGTTGGAGACTTGCAGCATCTCCTCGAAGAGCGAGTCTTCCTGTTTGTGGCGTCCGCTCGTGTCCACGATGATGATCTCAAAGTTCTCCCCTTTGAACTTCTCCACGCCCTCTGCGGCGATCACCACCGGATCCATTTCTGTGTAACTGAAGGCAAACGCGTGGCGGCGCCCTGAATGAGGAGGCGACGCGGAGGAATACGCAACAGCGACCTAACTCAACTCCAGTGTGTTTCTCGAGCACTTGAAAACAAGCGCCCCTGCACACGGAGCAAAAAGGGATTCATTCAACAACAAACACGAAAACACTAAATTGATATCGAAGGCAGGAGTAAGTCCAAAAAGAGTCCAAGTAGAAAGAAGTCTCATGCCCGTGTGTGTGTTTGGGAACGTGGGAGGAAACCCGAGTACCCGGAGAAAACCCACGCAGGCGGGGAGAACATGCAAACTCCACACAGGAAGGCCGGGGCCCCACATTCAAACCTTGGACCCCTGTGCTGAGAGGCGGACGTGCCAACCGGTTGACCACCGTGCCGCCCACTTCAGCACTGTCATGTCATTTTCAGCTTTTCCAAATGATTTGATTTCAGCAGAACGAAAACATACGCAAACGTGAAGACGGCAGCGAGCTTCGAACGGACAACCCGGGCTAAACGTGGCTCCTCCTTGACAGACAAAGAGCTTCATGAGGTCGAGATGCGTGACGTTCAACAAACGGTACCGCCTTGACTTCAATTACGAATGAAAAAAAAAAAACAAGGGGGAAGTGCCGCCAAAATGTCAACCATGAATATGCACGGCATCGAGACTCACCTGCCATAGAAGGGGATTCGGGCCTTGGTGGCGTTCTGTTTGAGCTGATCAAAGGCGCCTGCGGACAGGAGAGATTCCTTGGTGGCAGCGGTCAAAGCTTGATTCCTTGGTCAAAGTGGCAGCGACTTACCGGCTCGAAAGGTGTCGGCACATATGAGGCACGTCTTCCAGCCTTTTCTCTGGTAGTAATACGCCAGCTGCGAAATGGACACGGACATTCACGTCACAAGTCAGGGATGGTGTCTTTTCTGCCGCAGGTGAGCGAGGTGGGACCTTGGAGCAAGTTGTGGTCTTGCCGCTGCCCTGCAGGCCGACAAACATGATGACGTTGTTCTTCCCTTTGGAGGGCGTCCACGCCTTCACGCCGGGGTCCACCAACTAAGACCGCACGACGACAAAAGCGGCACAATGGTTCTCCCATCATCCACCCTTTTTTTTTTTTTACTTTTTTTTGCTTTGGTACCACTCTGACCTTGACCAGCTCCTTGAAGACGGCGTGCTGGATCATCCTCCTCTTGTTCAGACCCGACGCCATCTCCTCCAGGTCGATGGCGGCCCTGCGGGGACAAGAACGAAAGCGTCCGGGTGTCAAACGGGAAGCTCGGGCACTTGGTAAAAATCCCATTTGCCGCACATCAGCAAGGAACCTGCTAAATGTTTGCTTTTGGGTTTTTTTTCTTCTTCTTCTTCTTCCAAAACTCACTTGACATTCTCTCGCAGCTGCTTGACCAGCTTGATGTTGACGTCGGCCTCCAGGAGGGCGGCGCACACCTCCTTCAACATGGAGTTGAGAACCTGATGGGAGGAGAAGCGCAAAAAGCCGCCTTTGGAATCATTTGCACGCGCCTGACTCGCCGTTTGGGGATTTTGCCCGAGTGGACAACATGTCGACTTGCGTTACCTCTTCATTGATGATGGTGGCGGTGCTGAGCGACCTCAGCGCCGACGTGATCTTGCGGCCCAGATCGGCGAGCACCATGATGACGTGTGATGCTGCGCGCACGCACCCTCCGCTCTACACGCGTCCGCCTCTGTTCAGCGCATGCATGAAACAAACACATTGGTGTGATAGGATTCAGCCTCACTTAAAAAATGGGCTGAAAAGCAGACAGAAGTATTTGGTCCTTTACGCTTTCGATAACATATCATAGTTCCT
This sequence comes from Hippocampus kuda, assembly GCA_901007745.1. Taxonomy (NCBI): domain Eukaryota; kingdom Metazoa; phylum Chordata; class Actinopteri; order Syngnathiformes; family Syngnathidae; genus Hippocampus; species Hippocampus kuda. The sequence goes on along the minus strand of CAAKHF010006488.1, from coordinate 136,173 downwards.
AGCTTATAGTTAGAGGTAAACTTGAAAATGGGTTTTGGCTCGTGACAAAATGGATGAACAGAGTGTGACAAACGGTCACGGCGTGCAAGGTTCGAGACGTACTAGAGTTTAATAGTGTGCACAGATCTTGCATAGTGTGATGGATACGAGACGATAACTTACGTATGGGTGGCGGGGGGACGCTCAACTGAGCGGTTCAGCTGACAGGAAGAAGGCACCAACACTTCCTGTACACTGCGGAGGAAGGAGGGTGAATTATTGGCATCTGCATGTCACCATGGCAACAGTTCACATCCCATCCATTCGTCTGTTCTCTATATAGGTCCTATTCATCAAGTTAGACGAGGGAAGCTGAAGCCCGTTTCAGTGTTGCTGACATTTGGCCGAGGGGCGGAACCATTCACAATTTGTATTTTCATCGGTTTCTTACTGCTTGAGGACTCTACTTGGGTTCGTCGGACACTCGTCTCGCAATCGCGTTTCATCAATCTCACGTCATTGAGAAGGACATTTGACTCCAGTATAAGGAGGAATCAAACCCGCACGCACCCCGCGATCTCTGCGCGACACCCAATGTCGCAAGTGGCCAGACTTGTTTGGGAGCAATGAAATCGCTGCATCCAGCTGTTGAACGTCAATAAAATACAGCGATGTGGTTCGTCATATTTCCCAGACGAGTCTATTGTTTTCACCCGTTGTAACAGCAGACTGGATTGTTGGCGACATTTTTCCGAAAACTTCCGGGCGCAGGCTGACAGACGCGTCCGTCGACACGCATAACTGCAGCAGCCAGCTAACCAATGCTAACGTTAGCAGTTAGCTCGCGTGTCGCGCGCTCGGCAGTCCAGGTCAACTCAACCCGAGTGACTAAATACGCACCAAAAGACAAGATGACGCCGAGAAGCCCTACTTGGAACTTCTCCACTCGGCGACTTTGTTTGTGGCTTCGTCACAGCCGCGAGCTCGGATTACTCGTCATCACTGTACTCACTCAGCCGGAAGTTACTTTTTCTGCCTTCTTCGTTGGGCGCGCAGGCGCGCTAGCGTTCCTGTGTCGCCACCTACCGAATAACTCAAAGCAGCGACGCGTTCAGTGTGGCTAATTTTTTCAAACAAAATACATTTTTTGACCCACCAAGCACATCATTTTAAATGAATTCCGATTTAGTAAATCGGATTTACCAACATCTGTACGGCAGTGAGAAGAACATTGCCGTGCGGTGATTTTTCATAAACGCTCAACGAGCGAATTTTTTTAATACATTTCTTTGTGAATGAGGCCCATGGTACTTTTCAAACAGGTTTTCTATTGTTCGCATGTATGTCACCACGCTAGCACTGTGTCACATTGTTCCAGAGGGGAAGATTGTCTTTGACATTAAACGCAGATGCGAGCTAACATGTTAACATGGATGCTAGCTAGCATATAAGCAGATAAGTTAGCTTGTCACATTGTTGTTTCCAGACGTTATCACTTATGTTAGCATGGGCCTTAGCACGTCAAGTTGTTTCCGAGCAGAGGAAGATAGTTTATTGGTCAGCCTCCAGGGGGAAAAGCAGGAATCCGCTAAAGACGCTAAAGCTCCGCGTGTCGTCGTATAGTCTGTAGCTGGCGGGCAGACTGAGGCGTACGCGGTCTCCTGCCTCGAGTGGGATGAGCGCGCCGTTGGTGGCCGACGCGTAGCCGCCATGGTCGTTGAGGTCAAGGCTGGAGACGATGGGCTGCTGGTTGCGGTACAGGGTGACGCCCATGTAGCCTTTCAGGAAGTCGGCCGCCGTGAAGCTGAACACGTAAACGCCTCCCACGGGGGCCGTGAACACACCTGGCCAAAATGGCAGACCGATCTTTTGTGACATCGTTGTCTTTGTTATCATCATCATCATCATGAGGACGGCGAGTCATCAAAGCTCACCCGAGTTCTCGTCATAAGCTCGGCCGACGTTGGTAAAGACCTTGGAGAAGATCAGGGTGGTCTCCCGATCGAAGGGTCCCACGGATCCCGAGTCTGTGAGCGCGGCGGCGAAGGCCACCTTGGTCTCACCTAAGAACGACATCGTTAAGGACATCATCGCCACCGGAGACCAACCAAGCGCACAACTCCCCAACCTGATGTCTGCGTGCTACGCTGCTCCAAAACATGCAAGCGCAACGTCAACTCTGTGGAGGGAAAATGTCGACAATGTGAGAAACGCAAGCGCCCGCGCACACACACACACATGAAAAACACTGTGGTTGCATGACCTTCAGTTGTCGCCTTCAAGTCGCTCATCTTCTGCTCGCTCGCGTTTAACTTCCGCAGCAACTCTGACAGAACAAGTGACATGAGAACATGAGACACACACGCGAACAAAATGAGTGTGACATGAGGAGAACGTGAGTATCTTGAAAGCAAACCGAGTGACACGAGAGCAAAATGAGAGGCTTGAGAAAGTCCCCGTTTCTTGAGAGCAAAATGAGCGGGTGAGGATACCGTGAGAGCAAAAGTACCTTGAGTACATTCGGTCTTGAGCTCAAGCAGAAGTTTTTCGCTGACGTTCAGCCGGAGCTCCAAGGCTGCGCGCACGACGTCAACACCGCCGCACAACACCGCCACGTGACCAGAGGAGAACATGAGAACGACACCGAGGCGTGAGGCCAGCGACGTTACCTGCGGCGTTGCGGATGCTGCCGGCCAGTCGTGACTCGGCGTTGTCGAGTCGCGTCGCCCGAGCTGAAGAAAGTCACGACAACAAAAGTGACGAGGACGTGTGAACATCGTCGTGCTCTCGTACAGACACACTCGCCTGCGCATTCAGTCTTGAGTTCGTCCACGAGTTTCTCACTGACGTTCAGCCGGACTGCCAACTCTGCGCACACGATCGTCGACAATACGAGGCGGTCGCGTTACAACGCGGGAAACACGAACGCACGATAGCGCCGTGAGAACGCGTGACATGAGAGCACCTGCATTGTTGTGCGTCGCTTGCGACTCCATCTTGGAAAGTTGGCTTTTCTGAGCTGAAAGATGTCAAGAGCGACACACATCAGAAGCATGCGTGCACGCTCTCATGTTCTCACACACACGCAGAAACCTGTGCATTCAGTCTTGAGTTCTTCCGCAAGGCTCTCACTGACGTTCAGTCGGACCACCAGCTCTGTGCACACAAACACGCACACGCACACGCACACACACATGCCATGTCAACGTCACAACACAGTCACGTGGCGACAGCATGAGAAGGACACGAGAAGATTCTCGCGCGGTGAGAAATGCATGCCGGTGGTTTGAGAATGAAATCAACTTGAGAGACTGACCTGAAGTGACGCGAAAAGCGTATGAGAACGCGAGAGCGGCACGCGAGTACCTGCGGTGTCGCGCAACAGTCGAGACTCCATGTTGGCAAGTCGTGTCGTCTGAGCTGAAGGATGTTACGACAGTCGGGATGAGGACGACGATGACGACGTCACTCTCATTTTCTCATCACCTGAGCTCTTCGTCCACAGATCCGCCACTTGACCCTCCGCGAGCTTCAGTCTTCCCGTGACCGCCGACAACTCGCCTAATGTCAGCGACACGCTGGTGTTACGCTTGCGCGCAAAACACCCGAGCCCTCATCCGCAGACGCAAACCTGTGCATTCCATCTTGAGTTCTTCCAGAAGTCTCTCACTGACGTTGAGTCGGACCTCCGACGCTGCACACAAAACGTCAACGGCGCTTTGCAGTCAAATTGGAAGGACAACGTCAACGATATGACAAATGTTTGTGACATGAGAACAAGAGTGTGAGAATAAGCACTCCAGTCACATGAGTGTGATGAGAGTGGCACGAGAACACCATAACAGGAGTTACATGAGACCAGCCTTATAGTGACAACAAAGACTCAGTGGCCAGTGAATGCAACATGGTGTGCCACAGGGGTCCGTACTAGGACCAGTACTCTTTAGCTTCTACATGCTTCCCTCGGCTAGCATGAGAAAGACGCTGTCAACTTCCACTGCTGAGTTGATCACCCAAAACTCTACCTCTCTCTATGAAACCCGAAGAAACGTATCCGCTAAGCAATCTTCAGGAACGGCGTCAAGAATTGGATGACTGATCGTTCCTGAGATCGACTCCGATTTCGTATCGTGGGCTTCTGTGACCTTCCCTTCTATGACATGATAAGCATGCTCATGTGGCGCCTAAAAATGGAAAGACAAAGACTGATCTGCGCCGAGAACCTTTGGCTTCTCCAAATGAGCCTCGGCCATCCTCACGCTGCCCTCAAGACCTTGAAGTGGCGCGTTGTATCCAATCGGCTCATATATAATAAGCATAGCTGCAGCGTTGTCGCGCTGGAAAGGTGACCTGATTTGACTGCATGTCAACATGGAAAACCTGACCCGAACCGCTTACAGTATGCTTGAGTTTCTAGTCTCCAAACTTAAAGGCCTCCAGAATCACAATCTCCTGAGTGTAGGCCTCTGGAGTCAAAAATTGTAGGAATAGTAGACCGTGCGGACAGCTGACTGGAGTTCTCTTTCCAGAGCCTTTGTCGAACCTCACCTGACTTGTCGGTCCACAGATCCTCCACAAGGTTTTCCACCACACTCAGTCGCGCCTTCAACCCTGCAGACCAGAACCATCTCCGTTACAAACACAAACGTGCATACAGAGTGATTGTGTGCTTACTTTCACTTTGTGTCTGTGTGTCATTCGGCGCGTTCACCACAGCGGCTGAAAAGCAAACAACACATGAAAGCAGAGTCCAAACCCCCAGAATAAAGCCCTCCGGAGTTCAGAGAGAGCCGGCGTCAAGACACCCGAACCAACCAAGTCTAGCCCTCAATAATCAAGGCGGCGTAGAAACATCAACTTTTGAGTCTTGTGGAATCTAAACTTGCAGAGTCAGAACCTCTCGACCTCAGACCTCCACCGCCAAAACTTCCAGTTCATCTCTCCAGAATCTAGAGTGCCAAAGTCTGGGTCTATGGAGTCCAGACCTCCAGAAGTCAAACCTGCAGATGACCGCCAACGCATCGTTACCTCTGATGTCCTGTAGGTGTTGTTCACTTGACATCACTTTGCCCTCCAGGTGCAGTAGTCGAGTTTGGAGGGCGCTCATGTTTTGGTGTATACGCGATGAATCTGAAAAACAGGAAGTGGATTTCTTCATCAAGACTTCAGACTTCCACGTTCTCAATACTTATGTGGTCTACATAGACTGACGCGGTTGAAGTCGGGGGTCCTCGGGAGCCCCTATCCAACCCGATTCCCTCGCTCCAACACACCTGGTTCAAACGAGGGATCGTTGACAGGCTGGTGCAAAGCTCGCCGATGAGCTGATCATTGGAGTCAGCCACGTTGGACCAAGGAAACAAACTAAACGGGCGGCGTGGCGGGCCCCAAAGATCGGACTTGGGAGACCCCTTGTCAAAGTGGTCTAAATGGACCGACGTAGTCGAGGTGGACTCACACCGTTTAACTCGACTGACATGGTGTCAGGAGGTTAACATTGTGCAACTGGACAAAGCTCATAAATTAGAATCCCACCTGTGTCCACGCGGGACTCCGCCTCCCGCCGTTGCCCATCTCTGTCTGCGACCAAGGCCGTCGTGTGACCGCGGCTGGAGTTGTGATGGCCTTGCACTTCAGCGTCCTCCACTGCAAAGAAGAGAAAACTGAGCCCGGAGCTTCCGCTGAAACAGTGACAAGAAAGAGGAAGAGCCTTGCACCTGAGCTCCTCTTCCTCAGATTTTCCACCAGGCAAAGTCGAGACGCTAGAACTGTGCGCACACCGACGATGGATGTCATGTGATTTGCGAGGCTGGCTCTGACCGGCCGCCTCGATCTCGGAAATTCGGATCATAACCTGAGCTCTTCCTTTTGAGCTGCTCCAAGGCGCTCTCGCTGGCCCTCAGCCTCGTCCTCAGGAAGGGGAGCTCGCCGGCCAGGGCTGGATAGCATTTGTCATGGTCAGCGGAGGTCGTTGTGGTTGGCCACCCATTCGGGGAGGTCCGTCAAACGGATGATTCGACTCACCTGATGTCTTCCTCTTGACGTTCTCCACAGAACTTTCGCTGGCATTCAGTCTGGACTGGAGCCTCGACACTTCCCCTTGAGGACCACAACAAATACACGTTTGTTACCTTCAATGACCTCACCTGAATCGTGAGATGCCACAACGGGGGGGGCAGGCAATCTGCAGACCGACTGAGATTGGCCAGAGCCAATGAAAACCCGACGTAGGGCTCTTGCCGGCTCAGGGTCGCCGAAAGACGGCTGATTTTGGTCAATATCAGTGACACAATTTGAACCCCTTGTTGAAACTGTGTTGACACTTTGGGATCCAGACTCTTCCAGATGAGTGCACCTGGAAGAAGGCTTGTTTTGTTTTGTTTTTTTTTTTTTGGGGGGGGGGGCGCAGGGGCAGTGGTCTCCGGTGGATCTTGCTTGGGGTCCCCAGGGAGTACAGAAACAATTCTGCTTGGACTCACTGGGCTAAGAGAATTGACTTGGTCCAAGTGGGCTTGTGCAGCATTGGTGGAATTTCATGGTCGAACTGATCTAAAAACTCAAATGAAAAGGATTTTGAAAAATTAGAACATTTTTGAGACTGAAAACGCAGCCCAGTTTCACATCAGCGTCACTTAAGTCTTTGCAAAGATGTTGGTCATTTGGGTGGAGCAGGAGTCAGACTGAAGCAGGCCCCTCACGAGATTTAGTCTGTGCCATTTTGATCCACCTCACGGAGTCGAATTGGAGTTCGAGGTACATGAGCTTAATTGGTGGACTTATAGAGAATAACTGGACTCGCGTGGTCTCGGTGGCCTCGCGTTGTCCGAGCGGACACAGAAGTAATTTAAGTGTACTGACCTTGCCTGTGCTCCTCCCTCCTCTTAAGGTCAGCGTTGATTTCGCTCACCATATTCTTGACTGCCTCCACCTGGACTTGGAGTGTGTCCAGAATCTGTCTCTGCTTTTCTGTCGCCTCCTCGCTCACCCGAAGGCGGTTCTCTGTCACCCGGAGGGCATTTCGCTGATCCACCGCAGCCGCCTGGAGACCGAGGACCAGCGTCCTGTCCGCATCCATCTGAATCTGCATGGCGTCCAGCTGTTGTCTCCGCTTCTCGTCCGCCTCCTGTCCGTCCCGCAGGCGGCTCTCGGAGGTCCTGAGGGTCTGCCGCTGGTCCACCACCGCCGCCTGTAGACTGAGCACCAGTTGCCTCAACCCCAGCAGCTCGGTCCAGATCACGGGCAGGTCCAGCGGGGCGGCCAAGTCCTGCGTCACGGTCTGCGTTCTGAATGAGCGATCCCGGTCCCGGGCAGGAAGCAGACCAAAGACCGCCGACGGATGGATCAGCAGAAGCGCAAGCGCAGCAACTGCGGAAAACTTCATGGCGAGCATTCAGACAGGCACCCGCCTGACACACACGCAAAACACTTTGGCCCGCACGCGTAGCGATGCCGCTTGGATGGTGTCGTGGGGTCCAATGGCGTCCGCACGTCCCACAATGCACCCGAGTCGCGTGAGTGTGTGAAAGTGATGCTTGTGTGCAGATTAAAGATCCTGTGACCCACGAGGATTCCGTTTCAGCTTCCGCACATACCAAGCATAACAAATGCTAATCTGCTAATCTTACTCGCTTACACTTTACCATCGCCACCACGACACGCAAACTAGCGCTATACTGCCGCTGGCCTATGACTACACTAAAGAAATGCTGACCTCTGACGATACTACTGAAGTACTGTACGATGCCATTGCCATATCGTACAACATTAGTCGACTACTACGGTTGCTGCTCTATCCTATCAAAATCCAGTATGACGGCACTATTACAATGCGAGACTGTTGCCCGACTCCACGGTTCTCGAACGGCTCTGCCATGACTTCATTTTCAGCACTATTATGGTGCAACCCGACAATAGACGATGCTTGAAGGGCAGCCGACCAAATTGCGTTGACTTTCCCCTCCCGACTGTGCCACACGTCTCCCCTTTGAAGGCTAGCGCCCCATTTGCCAAAGTACAAGTAGCCTGCCGTTACAGTACAAGGAAATCTTACGCTAGCGCCGACTAGCATACAACACGACAAGTTATACAACACGAAAATAGTCCCGCGCAGGACTCCACTTGCCGCTGAACTGAACGTGACCTTCTCAAAAGCGTTTCGATGAACGTTTCCGTACTTTTTGCACCAGTTGCTGTTCTTGAACGAAGGGCAAAATTCAAAACAGGCGTTTGATCCCGGAATCGCCCAATACATGTCCCGGGTCACTGAGAGCTGCGGCTTCAACGGTCGTCCTCATCGCGCTCTTCACAATTTGACATGATGAGACCGGGGCGACGCCCAACAACGGATCGAAGGCGATGGCTTCCACCGAGAGACTGGGAGACTGGAAGAGTCACAGAAAGATGTAGAAGTGGACGTCCTTTTGGCCAAATCGCATGTTGATGACCGCTACGTTTTGAACAACGCCCTGAGAAAGTGGATGATGGGCGCACGTCGAAGGGATGCGAGAGGCACCCGAGGGCAAAGAGTGCACTACGACATGGAGCCTTAGCACTCCTTTTCGGACCGATACCAGTGCAACTATTCCCTTTTTGGGTACTCACTGATACCTGGAGTACTTTTGAGAAACAACATTTTTATTTAAGGACAGTAGGAAAACAAAAAAGCTTTCGTTCGGTGTGTCAAAGCGTCGCCGTAAAGCGCCAACTGCCACCGAGGAGAATCGATACTCACCTATCCCGAAACTCGACTGAGTATCTTCGCTTCAAACTTTCGAGGAAAATAACAAACAACATCATTAGCAACGTCCGCATAAATCGGCGTGAAGATTGGCCGCAGTATTTTTGGGCCATGAGGTGACGTGAAGCTTTTTGACAGGAAGCGTCTTGGGCCGTCCCCCATACGAGCACATTAGAAATGCAAGTGCGGAGGAGTCCTTTGCCGCATCACTCAAAGAAACGGCCCCACCGGATGACAGTGACGTCACGGCCCCCCGCTTCGGCCTGCGTTGGAGTAGCAGGCTGGAAACGGTTCTTTTAAAAAAAAAAAAAAACTTAAAAAAAAAAAAAACGATTCCATTGGCACCGCACGGTCTCGACAAAGTGTCGCGGCAAAGCAGGCTGTTTCGGGGTCGAAACCCGTCCAGTGGAAAAGGGCTGAACAGGTGTCAGTGTGTCCCGCCCACCGTTTGTCAGATTGCGATTTGGGTAAAAAGGCGAGTGTCAATCAGAAGAGCTATGTAAACAGTGTCCCTTGTCGCCATGGTAACCAGTGTCCTCTCTCACACACGCACACAAAAAAAGGGGGTGTGGTGAGTTGGGTGGAAGCAGGAGGTGGTGTCCCCTGTGCGGCGTTGCCCCCCTCGTCCAAGTGGCAAGCTCAGCGCTGACCCGTGTACGCTCGGAACCAGGACGTGACGGAGGCGGCCGCGGACGAGATCATCCCTCCCGTGATGACGGACGGCTGGGACACCTGCAGCGCGCTCTGGGAGAGATCCATCGGCTGCGGGTGGGACAACGGCGGATTCAGATTTGACCACGTTCCCGTGTTACAAGGCGGGAAAAACAAAATTAATTGCACTGCCTTGAGTACGCACCCCCCTTTGTTTTTTCTAATCCGGCACATTTGTTCATATTTGACTTGCGGTACCGCGGCTGGGTGATTGGGCAAACCCCCCCCCCCAAAATATTTTTGTCATTTCTTGCAATCTCGATTGTATTATTGCGATTTTACGTCGAGCTGCCACTTTCACAGCATCCGTACCGAGCAACGGTACGACACTCAAATAAGCGATAAAGTGAAACGTCTGATTCATTGGAAAAAATGGTGTCATCATCCAAATGACTTCTTTTTGGCTCCCTTGATGTAACTCAGGGGTCAAAGTGTCGTCGCATTGCATTGAACGGAGTCCGAGCTCCCCCTAGTGGACCGGTGGCGCAAGGGCATCATTTTGCGCATTTTCCTCTCTGGTCGCAAAGCCAGGCGGGAGCGGAAGGTGCTTGGTACCTGCGAGGGTATGTCGCAGAATCGCGGGCTGGGGACGGTCTCCCAGTCGGTGCCGAGGTCGGTCTCGTCGTCGGTGACCGCCTCGTCGCCGCTGTCCTCGGCGGCTCCCGAGGCCTCGGGCTCCACCAACTCCATCGACTCCTCCAGGTCGGCGCTCACCTCGAACGGACCCGTCCTGAAGCAGAGGCGGCACGGTCGGTCGGCGCTCGGTCGCGCCGCGCGGGTTGCCGGCACAAGTGCGGCGGCGCCACCTCACCTGCCCAGGTTGGGGTTGGCGGCCGAGACCAGGAACATGATGTTGCGCAGGGTGTGGTGCGGGTGGAGCTTGTCGCAGTCCACGTGCTGAGCACACACGGACAGGTGGGTTTTACAATTACACCCCCCCCCCCAAAAAAAGCGCCGATTGTCTGCCAAAACACACGGCCCAGCGGCCGCGTTCCGTGACCGAGTAGTTGGGGCGCTTACCTGTGAGAAGCACAGGTGCAGCGTGTTGGCGTTGAGCTTGCTGAGCGCGCGCGTGAAGCGGAAGCGACTCAGGCTGTCGCCGCAGAACTCACTGGAGGGGCAAAGAAAAAAGTCACAAATAAAGCACCAGGCGGCGGTCGGGTGTGCCGGTCTTTCTGTGGGCACGCCGGCACCTGTTGCACAGCTTCTTGGGGAGGCCGACATCCAGGATGTGCGACAAGACGGTGAGCAGCTGCGTGGCGTAGCACAGAGCGGCGCTGATGGTGTGGGCCGGGTTGATGTGGTCCAGTTCTGAAAGGGACACGGAGGCCTTCGACTCGACTTAAAACAGGCGGCGCGGGAGCGCCACGATGGAGAAGCGGCTCGCACGCGGGAGTCGACGCGAGCGTATCCGTGAAGGTGACACCGACCGGGGCCGTGCTTGCTGCTCTTCTCGTCCACCCAGCTGTAGTAGGCCGAGCAGTCTCCGTTGCTGGGCAGCGTGACGGCGGGCCCCGTGATGCTGACGCTGGTCTCCCCGTTCTGGTCGTCCCAGATCCAGCGGCCCGACAGGTAGGTGGTCCTGCGCGCCTCCGCCAGCTCGCTCACCGTGCTGGACGTCAGCGTCGCGTCGCACTCGGAGACCACATCGGCGGGGGCTCTGGGGGGGGGGGGGGGGGGGGGGGGCCCACA
>CAAKHF010006488.1:76992-111753 GCA_901007745.1 Hippocampus kuda | reverse complement strand
GTGGGGGGGGGGGGGGGGGGGGGGGGTTAGTCCGTGTGGCCGCGGCCGAGCGTGCGCGCCAGCTGTCGTTCGAGTCGTACCTGTCACCCGACACGCTGATGAGGCGCGTGCAGTCGCTGCTGAACTTGAGGCCAGTGACCACCTCTGATGGACAGACAGAACGACGGAGGGTCAAACACACACGCGCACACGCACAGATGCGCGCGCACACACCCCCCCCCCCCCTCCCCGACTAACCCGAGTGTCCAAACATGGTGGCCACACACTCGCCAGAGTAGAAATCAAAGATGTTGATGCTCTTGTCCGAACAGGAAGTGGCGATGTAGAGACCTGACGGGTCGATCTGCACCTGAGCACCAACGAGATGAACGCGAAGGTGATGATGATGATGATGATGATGATGAAGAGCTGCCGTCGCCATTGCCGTCTCACCTTGATGAGCGTTCCATCTTCTCCCTGAGACCCTTTGTAGATTTTCTTCTGCTTGCTGCTGCTGATGTTGAAGATCCTGCGCGAGCATCGCCGTCATCCTCGGCATCTTTGACATCATCTCCATCACCGAGCACGAGCTGGGAGAGGCGGAGTCACCTGATGCTGCGGTCCTGGCAACCAATGGCGGCGTACTTCCTGGTGGGCTCCACGTCCATGTCGTACAGCGTGCTCTTCCTCACCACGTGATGCGTTCGCGTGAACGCCACGTCGCCGTCCGTCTGAGACAAAGACCGGCAAGGTCACGCGACGTGAGGTCATCGCCGTGGCGTTCGGGGGGGGCGTGATGTCACCTGCTGGCCCGTGCGGAAGTACACGCTCTTGTCGGCGCCGCAGCTGATGAGCCGCACTTTGCCCTCATTGGCTGAGGGACGGGAAAGAGGCGATGATGTCACCGGGGACGGCCGCGACGGGACGAGGGCTCGCAGTTGACTGACCTGCGAATCTGACCGCGGTGATGGAAGACGAGTGCTCGTCCAGGGTCTGGACCAAACGGTAGTCGCAGGCCGCATCCAGCACGTGGATCAGGCGATCGCGACTGGCGGTGGCCAGAAACTGCACACCTGACGTGCACATGCACGCACGAGCTCACGTGAAAATGTTTTGCCGTCGTCGCTATTTCGGTCGCCCGTCTTTGAGGTGAAACGGTGCCGGCCGTCTCTCAACTTGAGGCAAAAGAGAACGCGGACGTGACGTCTCACCCGTGTCGCTTTGGGAGAAGTCGAGGGAAAGAATTTCGCCGTCATGAGCTTGAACGTTGACGATCTCCTCCATGGTTCGCACGTCGTGCACCCTGAAACAGGCGCGCGCGTGAACATGCATCACCATCGATGAGGCGTCAGCCCCCTGTGCCCCCCCGCCACCCCGCATGGCCACCAACCTGAGGACGCCCACGCGGTCCCCCGAGGCCAGGTGCCGTCCATCGGGACTGACCGTCAGCGAGCGGATGCCGGTGCGGCTCTGGTCGGCCGGCAGAGCGTCGGGGCCGCTTTGCGCCGCCTTCTCGCCGATGGCGGCCAGCGAGACGCTGGCCGCGTCCAGGAGGCCGGACGGGTTGTCCTCCACGTAAATGACCTTGTGAAGATCCTGGGGGGGGGCAGAGGCCAGCGTTAGCGAGGTGTCCGTGCTGTCTCGATCCTCGGGGTTGCGGGTGGACGAGGGAGGGGGCCGACAGACATGGGTGGGGGGCAAAAAGCGCAAGTCGTGATCGGCGCGTGTGCACATACGTGGCTGAGGATGTTGCTGGGAAAGCGGCGAGCGTCGACGTTCCACACACGGATGGTGTTATCCGACGAGCACGACAGGAAGCAGCCCGAAGGGAGCGGCATCTTCCCCGCGTCTCGTCCGTCTTCGGGGAACACCTGCGGGTGAGATGTGAGGGTCTCATCGTCCGGCAGCCTGCCGCAGGACCCCCCCCCCCCCCACACCGACCTCCAGACTCCACACGCAGGAGGCGTGGTAGAGCGCCGAGTAGAGCTTGCCCACCCGGCGCGGGTCTCGGAGGTCGCCTGCGTCCCACACGTAGACGCTGTGATCGCTGTAGACGCACGACAGCCAACCGCTGCTCGGGTCGTAGGTCAGCGCCACCGTGTCGGGGTAACGGGCGTCGGGGCGCACGCAGAACAGACGACTGAGGGCAGAGTTTGGAGCAAGTTAGACACGGCTGTGGCCGCCGACATCCGGAAAGTCAAGTGCAGTCGCCGCAAAATTTCAAGCGAGTCTTCGTGACGGAGCCGAAGGAAGGCCCAAGTCGGGGGTGTCCAAACGACGGCCCGGGGGCCATTTGCGGCCCGTGACGTGACAATCACACACAGGCACACGCAAAAAGCTCTTATAAAAGGACATTTGACATGGGCTGCACGGCGAGTTAAAAAAATGGTGAAGGGACGAGGTGACTTACAACCGAGACATTTGTTTAAATACTGTCCAACTTTTCTCGATATTCCAAGATACAAACAAAGCATTTGTGTTCAGTTGAAAACACCGTCGTGAAAAAAGAACATTCCATTTTCGAGGCAAAAATCGTTTTGTCCGCTTTGTGCCGGATGAAGACATCCCACCAACGATCCTCTCAAGTAACTGTTTGACAAACGGTCACATTACGACAGCTGCTGCTTTTTTTTTTTTGAGTTCTGAATGTGGAGATTTGGCTGCCGTTCAGTGCAGCGCCGGAGCTATCCTGCTTGAGAGAGGCCTGTTGCCCACCCCAACTATTTAACAGCTTCAACGGAAAGCTGAGGAAGAATAAAAACGATGGAGAATCGCTTTCTTGACCGATTTCAGCGCGTTTCAAAAAGGCCGTCCGTTCCATTTCTCCCCTCAAACAAAAACGTTCAGTCACCCCTGGCTGGCCCAAGTCAACTTGTACAATCTTGCCGACGAGTTGCAAGACGTGGCCGCACGTTAGCCACAAACACACTCAGGAGATCAGCGATTTGAATGGAAAATGAATTGTCGTGGATAATTTGAGAGTAGTCGCCAACCACTTGAAATGCAATAAGTGGCGCAATCATCATTTGTGGGTTTAGTTGCACTTTTAAAAAAAAAAAGTAGTAGTTGGTATTTGTACATGCGGTCTCGCTACACCTTATGAATGACGGTGTGAAAACAATTTCCTTCTTGCCTGGCATCCGTCATGGTGGCGATGTCAGTGCCCAGGAAGTGCGGGCGCGGCAGCGTGCAGAGGAAGTGCAGCGTGTGCGGGCTGAAGGCGCGCACGGTGCCGTCCGAGCAGCCGCAGAAGATCAGCTCGTCCGTCACGCACAAGCACGTGGCCTGAGACGCCTGCGGGCACACGCCTGCGCTGAGGTCACGTGACACGGCAAGGACAGGGGAGGCGAGTGGGCCGAGCGGCGGCCTGCCATGTGCCGGAGTGACCGATGACGGGGGAGCGACGGATGATGTCACACAGTGGCGAACATGACCCCCGTCCCTCAAATTTCAAGTCCATATTTAACTCTGGAGAACCCAAGAAGCCTTTTCTTCCTTGGAAAATGATGAATTTTACATGAAATGACTGCTATATGTTCACTGAACACCAAAATATATGTTTTTTCCAAATATTTAATGCTTTAATCCTAATTTAGGATTAGGGCCAAATTTGACCCTTTGGGATTTTAGGGTAGCAGAATTTATAGGGGCCAAATTTGGCTCCGTGGGCTCTCCAGGGTTAAGTTGATGCATTTGAACATGAACTCTCTTGTCTTGGTGGTGTATTCCGGTACGTTGTGATTGATGTCCATCACAACGTGCCAACTTGATTGCAATCGGCTTTGTCAAAGTGCAAACGTAAACCATGAAAACAAAGCGAAGCGAAACGCGACGCATGAACGAAAGCATGAACGTTGGGTCTCGATCGTCTGACTTACAGGGGCAGAGTCGACCCTCTGCCCAGGAAGCAGAAGAAGAAGAGGAAGGAGAGAGAGCCTTGCGATTAGCACGTTAGCGCATGCGCTCGACAACAAACGTGCGGACTCACGCGTAGCTCCACCCACTTGTGGAGCATGCGGCGCTGGTCCAGCTGCACCAGGAGGCCCGAGGTGCTGATGCAGAAGGTGGAGGACGCCTGCGGTCCTCGGCCGCACGCCACGTCGCAAAAAAAGTTGTTCTTCAGTTCTCCCAGCAGCCCCGAGCGCCCCAGCAGCGGCACGGCAGCGCTGACCTGCGCGCGGGCAAGAGACGCGGTGGTCGTACTCGTTCCCACCAATTGGGCGGGCGGGCGGCGGCGGCGCGACTTGAGCAGCTCGCGGTGTCACCTTGGAGGTCCTGCTGTGGTCCAGGTACCAGAACTTGACGTGTCGATTCCCCGCCGTCACAAAGTAGGACGAGTCGTGCGAGAAGGACACGGCCGTCACCTTACTGGACACCTTGTTGGCCGCCACCACCACGCCTTTCTACACACACACACACACACACACACGGGAAGTCGATGTGGGACGAGCGCTTTCTCTCTGGTCCTGAGCGGTCCCTCCTATGAGAACTAGAACCTTCGCTTGCTACGAGAGCCTCATCCCGGGAATACAACCTTCTCCGCAGAGAAGTAGGCTTCTCTCAGGATTTCAACTTTCGACAGGGACTCGGTGTTGGCGCTGACTTCCAAAAGAGCAACGATTAGGAAGGAGTGAAAACGTGTCGTCATGACATCACGAGTGCCTTACTTTCCAGTTCCACACGTGCACCAACATATCGTGCTGGTAGCCGACGCTGACGATGTACTTCATGTTGGGGGAGAAGGCCACGCAGGCCACGCCGTATTTGTGCTCCTGGAGGGACGCCACCTGCACGCCGCTCGGGACCTCCCACACGCGCACGGCCGGCATATGGCCGCTCTGAGGACCACACGGCGCCGGGAGTCACGCGAGCCCACGCGCGAAGGACCGCAGGTCGGATGAGCAGCATCGCGCCAGGCGGGACTCACCTCGCCAGTGACGACATGCTTGCCGTCGGGCGAGAAGGCCAACGTGGTAATGGTCTTCCTGCAAACCCCGACCACGCGCGGCCTGTTACCATGGCAACGGCACCAAACACCCCCAATGACGGGCTTACCTCGATGCGTTGAAGATGTGACGTTGCTTGTTCTTGCGAGGATGCAGCAGGACCACAACACACCTGCACGCACAAAACACGCATACGACTGGGGTCAAATTCGGTTCACAACATGTCAATCGCAATGCTAATAACGTGCGTGTCATCATCCGAGTGAGTTAAGTTGTGAGTGTTTTCAGAAGAAGACATCGTGGCTTCATCACGCTAACTGGAGCTGGTCGCTAAGCACGCAGCCACAGCGCCCCCCCTCCCTCGTTCCCCTCTCGCCCCCTTTCCTCCTTGACTGCGGCTGCAGCGGCCCACTTATCAGATCAGCTCCTCGTCCGCCTGCACCCGATTGGCCGATTGGCCGCGGCGGAGGAGGATGAGCTGTACAGACTGAAACATTCCTGGCATTCCCCGAGGCTGCGATTACACCCCTCCCTCAATGACACAATTCACTTTTGTTTGCTCGCGTGGATCGCATCAAGTCATCACGTCAACTAGACTGACTGGTGAGGTGACATAAATACAGTTGACTTGACTTGACATGTATACCGGGATGTCATTTACGCACACACGACATACATGTTGAAAACCAATCTTTTACAACGACTTTCAGACCCCAAAAGCCTCTTTTAGTCACAACATCATCACGGGAGGAAGATTTTAAAATAAATGAATAAATATCCGGAAAGCCCTCACACAAAGGCCTATAAATTGACATGTGACTCGATGTGATACGCTGCAAATTTTTCATCTTGTTGGTGGTGATCACGTCCCAGTTCTTAAAAACAAGGTCAACGGCCCCCCAAAAAGGAATCAACTGAGCGTTTATTGCTTGTCTCTA
The DNA here is from genome assembly GCA_901007745.1 of Hippocampus kuda. Taxonomy (NCBI): domain Eukaryota; kingdom Metazoa; phylum Chordata; class Actinopteri; order Syngnathiformes; family Syngnathidae; genus Hippocampus; species Hippocampus kuda. The sequence continues at coordinate 105,890 of CAAKHF010006488.1, read as the reverse complement.
CGTCCACCAAGCTAAGAGACAATCGAATCAAATTTGCAGGGGAACAAAAAAAAATTTGTGCTACGCATATTTGACATTGCTGTGACCTTGACCTTTGACTCAGGCCTAAAGGCATTGATCTGTGAAAAGCTACGACATCTCTCCATTAATAAAAAGAAAGGGGAAAAAAAAGCTCCCTGGTAGAAATCAACTGTTTCCGTCCAGATGTGTGGCAAATAAATAACCTTGTTCGTAGACATTAGCAACATTGCTGGCGTTAGCCAAATGCAGCCTCCGTCCACAGGAAGTGACAAAGTTGCTACCCCCTCCGTGATGCTAATTTGACAAGTCGCTCACCCGGCGGGATACGCCAAGAGTCCACTCTTTGGGTCACACGACAGTGCACGGTTGCCGGGCGCCGTGATGCCCAGAACCTTCTCCAAGGTCACCTGCTCGGGAAAAGGAAATGGAGTAACATGTTAGCATCTGCTAGCTTGTTGGCAAGTCACAGGACCCTCTCCCTCAGCACTTACGACTGGAGGAACTGCCGAGACTTGACAGACGGGTTAGTGGCGTTAATGTAGGGCAAACATCTATAGGTGCTGTGACACACTCAGTAGCATGCAAATCTTTCTCACCACTGGGAAAGCAGTTCACATTTGTTAGCTTGTTAGCATACAATTATCATTTGCTCTGAAATACGCACAAAACAAGATGGCTGCTGTCAACCATGTGCCGAATGACCACAAGTCATGTGACCACGAGACAAATCACCGTGCAACAAATAACCAAATGCTGAGTAACCATAGCCGTGTCCAAATACACAAGCCGGTTCCTCCGGAGGCGGCATGACGTCACTTTCGGCGTGACTCGACCGGACGTGGTTTCCAAGGACCACATAAGCTGGAGTGAATTTGGACAGGCTGAATGCGAATCAAACAACAGGTCACATAACAGGGGGTGTCAATTGACCATGTGGTAAATGACCACAGGTCAATTTTGCAGTCACACTGTCAACTTTCCAATGACAAGTCCTGTTATTCATCCGACATGTCACATGACCATCTGTAAATGACCATGTATTAAATTACACATAGGTTGCCCGCGTGGTGAACGATAAGTCGGTTTTTGGTTCAAATGACGTGTCAAATTCTTCTTGGCTTTCAAACTACAGGTCACCTCAGTCTGACCACATGTCACATTTGTGAATCACCACGAGTCAAATGACGTGTCTCGCGTCCGTGCGACAAACAGGCATGTGGTAAATGCCCAAGGACCAAATGACCACACACTTAAGAGAATTGTGTCAAACGTCCAGGCGGTTTGATACACTAGCCAGTGGAACGTGAGCCGCTCTTTCCGTTTGCCGCCATGGGCACGCCGGAGAGAAATACAGTGGCGAAATGAATTCAACTCGCAAGTCAAGGTACCACTGCAGGATAATGTAACCCATAAATGTATCACGTGTTTGAAATACACAGGCAGCACGATATTATAAAGGCGCTAAACGCTACCAATCGTAAGTGTAAACATTGAAAGAACAAAGCTGTTGCTTTCTCGGCGCGCACCTTGTCGCCCAGCTGATGACGTATTGCTCGGCCCCGCCCCCGAAGCTTGATTGACGGGGATCTGAGCAGGTTCTTGATGCGGCGACTGATGGCGCCTCCTCCTGCGCCGTCGCCGCTCATAGCTTCGGTGCTAGCGGCTAGCTCCCTGCGGCATGACGTTTGCGAGTCCGACCTCGCTCAGCCGAACTGAAGCCTCACCCAAGAGTTCTCCTCGTGCGTCTGGACCGGTCCGGGTCGCCGGCTGCGGTTCCGCATCGCAGCGTGGCGCCGCGGAGAAGAAGAGAAGCGACTCCCGGTCACGAGCACACACCTTCACGCGCACACATTTGAACAGACGCAGCGGATCACGCGGCACAAGTGTTTCCGGTCTTCACTTGCAAAGTAAAACAACTTGAAGGAAGTTGCACCTTTGTGTTCTGACAGAGAACATATTACCATGCCGTCCCGTTCGAATATTTTTTAAAAAATGTCTAAACTTCAAGAAATGAAAATAAGAGTTTTCATCAATATGGTTCTGTCTTTACTCTGTCAACATGTGCCTTGACATTGACTGGTGACCATTCCGTTGCTTGACTAGATATGCCCTGACATTGACTGGCGACCAGTGGATGTTCAATATGCCCTGCGACTCATTGGCGATGACTCAGTTCGCCGATACATTCCATGACAATTCCTGGCGACCACGCCATTGTCTATACAGACCTTGACATTGACTGGTGACGACGTGTCCATTGAACGTACCCGACCTGGACTGGTGCCCAGTCGATGTTGTCTGCGCACCTTGCGATTGGCTGGTGAATAGTCTATTGTTTGTATGTCCTGACCTCCGGCGACCAGTCAATTGGTTGTTTGCTGCCTGCTATTCGGCTATGTCGCCCGGGCCCTACGGCTGACTGACGACCAATCTATTGTCTAGATCCCTTGAGATTTACTGGGGACCAGTCCATTTTGTGCCTATAAATCCCAAAGTCAACTGGGATAGACTCCGGCTCAACAGAGACCCCGATGAGGACAAACATTCTCGAAAATGGATGAAAGAAAAGAAACGATCTAATGCGCTCATGATGCTAGCATAGAGGTCCAAGGGTAAAACAGATGTGGTCGGACTTTATTTAAATTAGTGTTGCAGGATGTCTGTTATGCAATTACAACGTAGAAAAATAAAAAATTCGGGGATAAACAAAAGTTTCATTGAGAGGTTCCAAAGTCAACGGCAAAGCGTCCGCTGCGGCGTCCTCACGTGGGCGGGGCCCCTCGCAGGCCCAGCGGGACCAACCTGGGCATGGGCCGCCACGACACGCCCTCCGCCGCCGGCGCCTGCGGTGCCGGCGGCTGGGCGGGGGGCGGGCAATCCACCGGACCCCCGCCCGCTTTCATGTGCAGCAGCGGGGGAGGGGCCAGCGCGTGGCCGTTCAGCCCCGAACCCTCGTCCTTGGGGGCGGGTTGACGCTCCAAAGGTGACGCTGACGGCGATACCGTCGGGCTGACGGCAGGCGCCGTGGGAATGGATGAGGGGGACGGAGACTCGGGTGGCGGCGGCGGCAGCGGCGTCGCGGCAGGAGTCAATGGGAACGAGCTGTTCAGGGCGTCAACTGCAGACGACAGACTGAGACTTTAGTATGTGTGAGCGCGCGTGTGTGTGACTGCAACTAGCAATTATGTTCACAATCAATTACTCTCCGTTTTTCCATTCCACTATTTGTCAGACATTTCGACCATTTGAAATTGACAGTGCAGAAATGAAATCGATTCATTGTTGCACTTCCACCGCATATTCGATTTCATTGTAACGTGTTCAGTTCATTGCAATGCACGGGTGAGCAGATTTTCACTTTTTTGCGGTGATATTTCACAATCAATATGGATCACAATTGATAGGTAGGTTAATATAAAGAGAAAAATAATACATTTGCCCGAATGTTCAATCAATAGCAACATAAAAAATCAGGACAAAACCCCCCGTTCTCAAACGGCAAGGCATTCTGCGGCTGCCGTGTAGACTTGTGCTCCAATTAGAAACCCGCGAGAGGAAATTTTCGAGCACAAAACGTGGGTTTGGAGTGCACAAGAGCCTATTCTGCAAGAAGAAGAAGGCGGGCAACCCGGTGCGTGCCGTCATGCCTGCGGCATAACTTGGTGCAAAAGATGTTGCCTCAGTGCAACACTTGCAATCACTGTGCGATCAATACCCGGCCGGCGATGCTTCTCGGCCATCCCCCACTACTTAGTTGCGTCACATGCCAATATTTACGGACCCGATTGTAAAAGGGGGGCGGTGGAAGGCTAGGTACCTGTTGTTGCTGAAGAAGACGTGGGCGGCAGCGTGTAATCCGTCATCAGCGGGGTGAGAGTCAGGAAGGGTTGCCCCGGCAACGCGCCCCCGACCACCGATAGAAGCTCAGCGGGCAGGATGGCCCGGAAGCCGTCGGGGTCGCCTGCAATCGCGGTGGACAGTCACGAACGGAGCTTCTTTGAGCGCACGTTTTCCAGGACCTGTACTTGAGTTTCGGGCTGAATCGAGTCCTGGAATAATTTGGGTACTTCGATTTGAAAACAAATGAAAAAAAAAATGCTCCAGGCTTCTTTACAAGAGGTCGTAGTCAAGCTACCTACAGCAACAATTGTTCATGCCTTGCATGAACAATTCAAAATCAACCTGATCTGACCTCAAAATATGGACGTCAATGGCGAGGCGCACGTTTTTGTTCAAGTTGTTCCCGGCGGTGTGGCGTGTAGGAGGCGGACACGGTTTCATTCATGTTGGCGAACGCGGCTCTCCTTGCCCACAAGCGAGGGCATTGCGGTATCTTAATTGCTCCCTTTCAATGCTTCCACTTCACATGATCAGCGGGGTATTTGCTCGATCGATACTCCAGTTCTCCCCAACCCCCTGACAATTTGCGCATGGGAAAATCGCCGGTTCTCACTGGCCCGAGCTACTTACCACTCACGGCGGGCACGGGGGCGAGGCTCTTGCACCGAGACAGGATGTTGGGCACCGTCTTGGATCGATTCCTCATCACTGGCGGCGAGTGGGAGGCGGTGGGCGTGGCCAACTTTGGCTGATTGACAGCTGCGGCTCTAGGCGAGGGAGGGGCCGGGGCGACCGGGATGGGGGTGGGAGGAGGAGCTTGTTCCTTTGGCGGCTTCTGAGTGGAAGAAACAAATACGACGTCGCCCGAAGAGGCTGACGACCGCCGAAGGGCCGCTTGGCGCCTGGGGCCGGCGGTTCCTGCGGCGACGGCGGGCCCGGTCAGCGCGGAGGAGGGCGGGGATGCGGGACGGCGCTCGCGGGAAGGCGAGGCGGAGAGCCGAACGATGCCGGCGTCGCTGTTTGGGGTCAAGCACACGAGTTTTGACACATCGGCAAATCATCATCTGCATCAGAAAGAAAGCTTTTGCCCGCCATGTTTTGTCATTGCTCAACCCGTAGTGTGTTTTATTGTTTTTGTTATTGTAAAGTGTCCTTGGGTGTCTTGTATTATTCTTATTATTATCGTGTTCAATAGAATTTAGATTTCAAAAGTATTTGAGGTATCGGTGCTCAGTATCGGTGCGCACCGAAAGACTGTAAACTCGTACCGGAATCGGCATGAAAATAAAAAACTGCTCTCCAACGTCCCGAGTATTACAGTTTTGGTGTCACTATTTTTTTTTTCCCCCCAGTGAAGATAACCCCATCTGTTTTTATAGCCGGCACAAAATCAATCGCATCCGGAAATGGCTCGGCCCTTACCGGTCTCTTCTATTGGCCGACGTCATCGTCTCAGCGACTTCTTCCAGGCGGTCACGGGGGCCGTCACCTGTCATGGACAAACACAGCCGTATGCCGGCCGAAACTCGTTGCTCACTAACTGGCCGGCCGCTTGCGGCCTCAGCGGCTCGCCTCGAGCGCCTGCGTCTCGGCGCTTGAGTCGCAGTTTTGCCATTCGATAGGTTTTGATGATGCAAAGTTTGCCTTGCACGATCAGGAGACAAAAGTAGGACTCACATGTGGAGGGAACGAGGACGGCCATCAAGTGCTCCCTCTGCCTGGTCAGTGCCATCTTCTGCCTCCTCAGATGCTTTTCGCTGGCCCGGAGCGCCTCAATCACCTGAACGGCCTGAAAACAAACACCGACGGGAAAAGTCCTCAAACTGCAGACACGCCTCAAGTAGAAAACGCAGATAAGACGTTAATGTCAGTAAAACCCCCCCCAAAATAAATAAATAAATAAAAATCCAAATGTCTTTTTCCTGTCAATGACTTCCAATCTCCGGTTTTGACAACTTGGCAAGAGCGCCCAAAACGACTCGGCCCGCAAAATCGATTTTCCTCATCAACTTTCATTTCACGGTGATCGAAATGATCTTGGCAGTGTTCCCAAAGACGCACAAATTCAAATGAAGAACCACCCAACGCACCGACCATTTCCGCTGGAGACAAATCACCAAGCGGGCAATTCCGGCGTTGGATGTGGTCGGTCACATGACTGCCAGCGTTTGCCAAGCAGGCACACAAACACTTGAGGATCCTTCCCGTCATACCGTGACACACAATTCGGGCTTGACTGAGCTTGACTTTTTTTGGGAGCTTTGATGCGGACTGCGACGATTGGCAGAAAAGAATCCCCACAGGCCGTCCGATTCGTGTCAAAAATATCTCGCAGTTCAAGTGGCTGCTTTACTTCCAACAGAGATCAGAATTGCAGGCAAAACATTCGACTTTTTTCTGATATTCGGTCCGTCAGTTGAAGTCAAGAACAGGGAGGAATTCGATCTTTGTACCGAGGCCAGAAATCAGTCAGTCAACATGCACGTGATGTGAGCAGCACGCCCTCCCACGTGAAATCGCATTTCTTTTCTCTGCCCAAAGGAAAACCTGCCTTGCCTTTCTCGCATGTCAAAACACGTCATCGTTGACAGAGCCGCACTCGAAAACGCACCACACGGAGCACCGAGAGAGCGCTCAACTGAAACAGGGCTCCATTTTTTTCCATCTTCTTCACTTGGACAAAGTTTCCCAACAAGAAACGTGCGTCCGCAGCCCCACAAATGCTCAAAGCCAAGCAAAGCGTTCTTCTGCTCCGCGCGGTCGATTTAAAGGGGAAGTCGTCTCGACAAGACGATGCGGCCGCACGAGTCTGAACGCGGCTGTTCCCGTCACCCTCAACTCGACCTCACGCACTCACCTCGTGCAAGGTGGCGGCGGTGGACACCGCGCGCTCCAGCCGGAGTTCTTTCTTCAACTTGCTAACCATCAGCGATATCCTGTGCCGCCGCATCCTCTCCAAGGCGTTGTGGACCTGCTTCTGCACAGGAAGGTCACGTGAGCGCGAGAGGGAGCGAAAACGGCCAAACGGAGCCAAGTCGGACCCGTTTCGGCCGCCTCGGCATTTCCGACGGCGGGGCTCGAACGCGTGGAATGAACAGCGTCGGTGTCGGCGTGTGGAGCGCAAAGTGTGAGAAAAGAGGATGCGCTTCAGGGAGCGAACGGCGAGCGCCATGTGAGCAAGCCGCTGGCATGCAACTCGCGCCACGTCGTGAGTCAGCCTCGTTCACGGCGCGTTTCGAGAAGCCGTCTCTGTGTCAGGGCAAATTTGCAGCGCTGCAACGCTCACACGTCAACGCTCACGTCGTTCATTTTCCATTTGCCCATTGTGCTGACAACGAACACCTTGAGATCGGCAACGTCATCGGAACCGCCCGATTTTCCCCACAAAATAGCGAAGAGGCCTTCGTCACCACGAACCGCGCGAAGCCAACTGCCGCAGGCTGAAATTGTCTCTCACTCGAGCCAGAGTCCAAATTGGCAAAGTCGACCATTTCCACGGCAGTCATCCGTAGTGGCGACAAAATCGTGGCCGAGTTGGAGGCCAACGGAGCGGAAGGTGATCGTGAACGCCTTCCGGGCGCGGCACGTCCAAAATGGATGACGGCTGGCTTCGGCGGCCGCATCCAAAAGTGTCTTCTACGTCAAATGCCAAACGCTCGTTTGTGACCTTTTCCTATCGGCCAATAGAAGGTGGGTGAACACTGAGGAAAACGTTTCTCACACTTTCCACGGAGCGGCTCCTCTCTTGGTCGCTGAACTCGTCCGTCAAGTCGGACGAGTGATCCGTCTCGTCGCTGGACGAGTCCACCAGGTTGATGGTGCGGACGACGCGCTCGGGGTCCCGCAGGTCGCCCTCGTCGTCCACAATGCAGACCACGTCCAAGTCCGCCAGGCCCCGGGCGGGCTCCGGCGATCTGGATAACGAAGGCGGCGCGGGTGAGACTGCCGACTCCACGGGAGCCCCCCCGGGGGTCGGCGCGCTTTCGTCTTTTGGGTGATTCAAGAGGCTCAACCGCGCTTGCACGCTGCGGACTTCTGAAATGACCAAGTCGGGAACGGGGCTGCTTTCCTTGGCGGGAAGGCGGTCTCGTGTGCGGGCGGCGGGGGTGCTTCCGCAGCTTCGACTCAAGGACGAGGGCTCGGCGAGGACTGGCAGAGAGCGGTTCACCGTGAACGACTTGAAGCCGGAGAGGGCGGACGCGGGGCTCGGGAGCACCGGGCCGGCGATGCGGCCGGCGGGAGCCGCAAGAGGCGGCGCTCCGAGGACACCGGCGGAACCTGAACACAACAAGGTGACATTTCAATCCATCCGCCCTTCCGCAAAATCCATCCAATGTCCCGGCAAATAGCGCTGATTTGGAAAGGAACGATTTTGCGCAGAATCGGCCGGCCCCTTTTCTGGTCTGCCGTTAGCTGCTGAGCGTCGCGCTTTCACCGTGCTCCAAGTGGAGACGGAGAAGACGTGATCTTCGATCCAGCACAGCTCGCGACCAGAAGGGGCAACACGGAGAGGAGAGGAGGGTTCTCGGGTAACTGTCAGCAGCGTTTGGTTGCATCTTTGAGACGACGCCGTGTTTACAGGAAACGTTTTGAACAAAAGCGAATGAGTCAACAATCCTGGTGAAGAAAAGCCCAACAAGCAAAGCATCAGGCTCCCGTTTCGACCCGTCCACTCCTGATATGTTTTCATGCAGTAAGAGGCTTTGGGCAAGGCGCCTATTTCATTACAATTTGGACCAAATTGGATTTTTCCATTTGTGGGGAGAATGGCACTTTTTTTTTTCTCCTTTGGTTTGCTCACGTCAACGCGAATAGGGAACGCAGATTTTGGGCGCTCGGTCCGAGATCGAGAGAAATCTAGAGAAAGACAACAAATAGTGCTTCAAATGCAGTCGCTCGCATGTTCAATCAAAGAGCCCTGAAGCAGCCTGCTTGTCTTTTCGTTCTCTGGGGCTTGGATCGGCCGTTGGCGTCATCGCGTGTTCGGACGGACCCCAAATTTACCCGTCTTGTTGGGGTTGGCCGCTCTCAGCTGGCTGATGGGGATCAGCTGGACCAGTTTGCCGTCCGGCCTGCGGTAGTAGCGGACGCCTGTCGGGCTTTGCACCTGCCGCAGAATCATCTTGACCGTCGAGGGCGTGGGCACTGCCGAGTGGGACGGCCGTGGAGTCGTGATGCGGGGGCCTGCAAGCGGAAGCGTTGAAAAGTCACTTTTGGGACTTCGCGATACATTTGGGTGAACCGCATCGTCCACGAAATGAAAACACAGCGATGAAGGGGAACGAGCGGAAGATTCTCAACACAGTCTCTCACATCACCGACTTGTGCAGTTCTGCGCTCACCTGGAGGCGGAGGTGGGACGAAATAGTAAGTCAGAGCGGGGCCGGACGAAGAGGTGGCGGCTGCCGTCGAGGCGGCAGTTGATAGCGTGGGGGCGCCAGGGGCCGCAGAAATGGCGGTTGACGCGATGGCGACGGTTGCCGGGGAGGTGGCGGCTGCCGTCGAGGCGGCAGTTGTCCACGTGGGGGCGCCAGGGGCCGCAGAAATGGCGGTTGACGCGATGGCGACGGTTGCCGTGGAGCCAACGGTTGACGTGGAGGCCGCGGCGGACGCCGACGTGGCGCTTGACGCCAAGGCGGCGGTTGGCGTGGACGTGGCGGTCGGGTAAGTCAGCCCGTGGCAGGGGGAGGACATCTGCTGGGCCTCGGGTGAGGTCGGAAGAAGCTGCCGCTTCCTGGCGGTCGCCACGCGGCCAGTCAAATACGCTGCCAGGCGGTTGGCTGGGTGGAGGGCCCCCATTTCGCCCAACAGGATCTTGGCCAGAGGATACATTTTCCCATTCACCTGGAGACACACGCCAGCTGATCCATCACTCGGCCTATTGATTACTATTTGCTATTGATGCCACGTTGACAGTGTTACTAGAAAAGAAAGCACCCCCTCATGTTTACGCTCTCGCTTTTTGTACTTTTTTTTTTTTTTTTTTTTTTGCTAAAACTTTGCCCAACAAGTCCAGCAAACATTTGGTGAGACAATTTCTGTGTTTGTTCAAGAAGCGCGCATGCCTGCTGGTGGCATCCGAGGCCGGAAGAAGAGCCGCGGGCAAAGCGGGTGCACGAAGTTGAGCCTCACCTGGATGGGGTCCCCGCCTCCCGGTTGCTTCTTCCTGGCCGAAAGGAAGCCGGCGGCCGAGACTCCGTTCAGGAAGGGCAGAGCCATCCGGAAGCCGCTCTGGCTCTCGTCCGCCTGCTGGCTCCAAGTATGCGCCTGTTCCGGCAGAGCCAGCGCGTCCTCCTCCGTGTCATTTTCGTCAAGCTCCCGAGGCAAGTCCTCCATAAAATCCTCCTCCGTGACCTCGCGTTGCCAGGCTTCCACAGGCTCCGCCTCCAGCGATAGCTGGGTTTGCTCGCCCTGAGGAGACACGAGAAGAGTTTTTTGGACACCAAAGGTGGCGGGGCTGCCGTCACGTGACCGAGGTTGTTGACTTGTGGAAAAACGGGACTCTCGAGAGAGTCCACTTCACCGAGACCTCAACGACATGGCAAGTCTTGCTTTTGCATCTGATGGCCATCACCTCTTTGAATGCTCAGCGGCGCGTTGCTTTAAGACTTCAGGCCGAATATGACTTTCTCCCAACCCTGCCGATCAGTCAACCTGAGGTCCACACCAACCTGCTGAGCTCCGTCTTGTCTGCTGATGAGAACTTTGTAGTGGACGGTGCCGCTGTCCTCCACCGTCTGACTGATGGGATTGACCTGGTACTTCAGGGCCCGGAAGGGTTTTCCCAGCCGGTCCTGGGCCATGGCCTCGCACAGCATCTTCAGCACGTGATCGCGGTCCTCGTCGCAGGTCCAGCGACCCTCGGTGAGGATGGTCAGACGTCTGGATGCCTTCGACTCCTCCGGAAGGTTCGGAGGTGGGCTGGACGTCGGCGGCTCAGCCGGCGTTCCTTCTGAGGAGGTCGAGACCGCCAGGACACTCGCGTCAATCGTCGGGGTGCGAGTGGTGTTGGGACTGGCGGACATTTCTAGTTTGTCGAAAAATCGGACCCCGCTCAGACAGGAGGAACTTACCGGGACGCAAAGTTCGGAGTTTTTTGCCATACTTCATCTTGCAGCGTTTGGGCTTCCTGTACGGCTTCTGGGGAAGACGCAGGACGAGTCAGCGGAAGTTCGGAGGCTTCAAATACTTGATGGAGTCGGCACTCACCCGCTGCGCCGTTCCGGACTTTCCCACAAATCGTCTCACTCGGGCGCAGCTGCCGGCGTCGTTTCTGGCTTTGGCTTTCTGGGTGGAAGGTGAATTGCAATTTTACTAGTTGATGATTTTACACGCGCTCATTTGCGAATTCCTTTTGACGGCGTTCCAAGCTCAAAGTTCGCAGTTGAAACAGACACCTAAGTGGCGTGCACTCCAAATCGGAGTCCCACAGGGTCTCCTACCCAGGTGAGCCGTACAACCCTCTGGCCCCCGTTGACAACACGAACGTCAGAATCAACGGAGAAAGTGCAACGCCTCGGCCAAGAGTGAGTTGCGTGTCACCAAGTTCAAACAAATATTGCCGTGTTTAGCTTCTTGAATCATAAACAAATCGCAAAGGCACTCCACAACGCTGACGAGCATGTTTGTTTATCGTGGCCGAACGGAGTGAGGTGGAGAAGCACCTTGGACGATACTCCAGACGAGGCGATGCGGGAGGACACGGCGGAAGCTTGTGGGACGTGGGTCGCCTCCGGGTCGCAATCCCCGCTGTCCCTCTTCCAGAGCGTCCGGACGCGTTCGGCGGGCTGAGAGACGCTGTCGGCCTCCTTGAGTACTGAAGCGGGAACGCACAAGCTCAAACGGACACCAAAGCAAGTACACAGGCACCGCGTTTCACGAGGGGGTCTTTACTTGAACGCTATTTTTCAGAGAATTTTTCTCCATTGACATTTGAACAGACATTTTCTGGTTTGTTTTGTGCCGTCCTTTTGACGCCTTACTTTCTTCAACCTCAGCAGATGACGACGTGACATCAAAACAAAACTCCAAAATAGACATCGATGATTGACTTAATTTATAAAAAAAAAAAAAAAAAAAAAACGGTTATGTTTGCTTTTGGATCAGAACCGTTGATCGCAGACTGTCGTATCTGTACTTCTCGTCACGTAGACAGTTCCGCGGTACTTTTGGAGCCGGCTGCACTCACTGTAGGCCATTTTCATCCTCTTCCTCTTCTTCCTTTTGCTGCCGCCGTGGCTGGAGGGGCTGGAATCGGAGCCGTCCAGGTTTTTGAGCAGAACCACCTTCTGCTTGAGGCAGCTGCAACCCAGCATGCACCGCGGCCGCCCGCAGTGGCTGACCCGGGCCGTGTGGGCCAAGCCGGAGCAGACGCAGCCCAGGCGGCAGAAGTCGTTGAGGCAGGCCGCCTCGGGCCTGCGAGACAGCTGGATGGGGGCGGTGGGGTTGTCGCTCACGAAACCCTGCCGGGAATCAGACGCAGTGCGAATGAGGGAAAACATATCACGCGGCATACTTGTGGTACTCGAACTGCAGGCCTGCGAGTTGTGACCTGTGTGAAATCATCACTGGAAATTATGTTGGGCGTGTATGTGTGTGTGTGTGTGTGTGTGTTTTTGTTTTTTTAATTTAATGGGGACGGCTGCGGCGATAAAAACAAACAATATTAAAAGAATTGATGATAAATTGGGGTTGTGTAAATGTGTGTAAAGCATTTCCAGGTCTCTGGCACTCCTTTGTTCAGAGTAGAAAAGCGCATACCGCGGGCCACAAGTGTCTGGATCAATCAGCGCCTTTGTAACGTACAAACGGCCAACAACGGCTGATGAATATTGAAGCCAATTCAAATAAACGTGCTTATGTTCCGCCCGAATGAACAGATCATATTCAGTTGGGCCAAAACAAATGATTCCCCCGCGTTATTCCCTGAATAGCGATGGGGCTTCGGGAGCCCAGAACTTTGAACCTCCGCGTGAATTACCGACACACGCGTGTGGGTACCTTCAAGGTGAAAAGCGACGTCAGCGAGATGGCGGCCCTCTCCTCCGTGATGTAGACGCGAGGATGACCGCCCCACATGGCGCCGTCCTCCAGGTCTTTCTGCCTCAGCAGGCCTCGGGTCATCGGCGGTTTCAGGACAGTCGAGAGGTCCGCGCCACCCGCTTCGGCGTTCGACTGCTTCCGTTTGAGTCTCTTCCGCCTCTCCGGAGGAGGGGACTGCGCGGGGGAAGGGATCGGCGTGCCCGCCATTGGGCAGACCGTGGGCGGAGTTTTCTTTGGTTTCGGAGGTTCCGCGAGGGGCGCCGGAGTCTGGGGGGCATCCGGCAAAGTGGGAAACGGTGGGAAAGATGCTGCAGTACCAGGAAAAGCCCAAGACTTTGAACTCTTCGGCTTCCTTTCAACTTTCCTGGAGGCCTTATTCTGCCTGGGCGGGGCTTTGGCTCTCTTGGAGGGCGGGATGAAGCCGGTGATGAGGTCCGAGGCGGGCGAGGCGGCGCTCTGCTTCTTGAGGACGCTGCCGAGCGTGCGCACGTAGCTGCTGCTGCTGGTGGGAAGCTCGTAGACGGGCAGCGAATCCGCCGGCGGCTGAGAGAAACTGGCCACGCGCTGGTCGATCAGCTTGGCCTCGCTCTCCAGGTACTGATCCAGCATGTCGCTGCAGAACGCCGACAAGTTCTTCTTGGTCTGCTCCGAGCTGACAGACACTGCTAATAGCACACCTCCATGTAAGACAACTCCCCGCCGCCGCCGCCCCCCCCGCAGCAAACACACGCACAAGGCATGCGTGAAAGTGTGGTCACCTTCGGCCTTGGGAGGCGAAAGAGCCTCTGAAGATTCCGATGGGCTGAACTTTTCCCTCCAACCTTTAATCTGCGTCACATCGGTAGCCTTTCCAGTTCTGGACACAAACGATCCAGAAGCACCTGGAAGAACACGCAGATGAATGTACATCAATGCAGTGAACAAGGGCATCACACTCCCAGCTGGGCAAATGTTCCGGTTGGCTCGGGGACAATCAGGGTACCGACCGCTTTGCGCTCGTCGCTCAAGCCCATGACCTCACCGTGCTGCGAACATTGCGAACGTTGAACTTCCGCAGGGTCGCAAACATGTTCGCAAACGTTTTTCCTGGCCCCGAAGGATCCGTGCGAGTTCACCACTCAACAGTTTGTCCAGAGGGTCATTCGACATCTGCCGTTGTCATGATAAACCTGACGTAGTTGGTGCCAGAGTCTGGCCCAAGAAATAATTGGGGCCATCTAAACTCATTCACTCCCAAAGACGTTTTGAAACGTCTTTTCAGACTTGGTCCAGAATTGGCTGGTACTGAATGAGTTAAGCACCAGAGCGACAGCGAGAGCCAATTTCGCTGGTGGAAAAACAAAGAACGGGTGCTCACCGGGGCACTCGCACAAGCGCCCTGGAAGAGGGCCATTTGTCGGCCCACTGGCCCGTCGCGTGCGCCGCTCACCGAGATATCCGAAGCCATTCTCCCCATTTGACATCGTGCCAGGGGAAACGAGGCCCAAGGAGGAAGGCAATGAAGAGTAGCCCGTATTTTAGTAGCCCGTATTTTACAACGCCCGTTTGGATGAATTTAACGACACAGATGGCAAAAGCGAACGGTGACGCAGGTTGTGACAGAAATTTGCCTGCACCAACGTGAAACAAACTTTTTTGTTCCATTTGATGAGTGACGCATCATTTATTTCCATATTATCGGAATCCATCCCCGACGTTGACGTCGCCACCCCCGATGTCACCGACATTTGCCAGACGAATCCAACAACCGACACCCCCGCGAGCATTCGCCGCTCCGTGAGATCCCGCCTTCGCCTCTGTGACACTCACCCTGTAACGCCGGCAGCTCCTGGCTAGGGGGCTCCGCGGTGACACCCGGAGGGGGGATGGGCAGACGGACGCCCAAGTATTGCAGGTCGATGGACAGACTGGCGTCCAGCAAATTCATCTTCAGTCCAACTGAACAACACAGCACGAGCGCATTGTTGGACATGTTCAAGTCAAGGTGGCCAAAGCGCTAACGTCTTTTGCGAAGGTTCGTAGAAAACAAGAAAAACACATTTAACAAACAAAAGGTCCGCTTGCCTCAGTCGAACCTAATAATAGGTCGCAAGCATCTGGGTTATGTTTTACAAACCCAATTCTAATGAAGTTGGGATGTTGCGTTCAACACTTCGATTTCCTTGAGTACGCTAAAAAAAGACACTTCATGTTCAAACGGATCCAACGTGATTGCTTTGAGCGACTAATCATTCACTTGGAATTTTTGGGCTGCAACACATTCCAAGAAAGGTGGGACAGGTGGCAAAAAAACAAAAAACGAAAAACGAAAAAAAAACGGAGTAAGTTGAGGAATGCTCATGAAACACCGGTTTGGAACATCCCACGGGCTCCCACGAGCTCAGCTGAGATGGACTCAGGCAAAGTGCAAAAGTGTTCTGTGGTTTGACGAGTCCACATTTCATATTGGGGTTTTTTGGGGGGAATAAATTGTGCATGTTGTGTCAAAGAGGAAAGGGAAAAAAAACCCCCAAACATCTGGTCTGTTCAAAAGCCAGCATCTGTGATGGTTTGGGGCCGCGTTGGTGCCAATGGCATGGGGAACTCATCCCGCCGTCATTCAAGGATCGTCTTGTTCACGGAGCCCCTGCTTCTTTCAGCGCGACAACACCAAAGCACATTCTGTACGCGTTACGACAGCGCGGCTTGGTCATCAAGAGTGCGGCTACTCCACTGGCCCGCCTGCAGTCCAGGCCTGTCTCCCACTGAAAATGCATTACAAAGCGTCAACAGAGACACTGAGCTGATGAGCAGCTGAAGCTGTACATCAAGCAATAATGGAAAAGAAGTCCACCCGCACAGATTCAACCATGAGTGTAGCGCCGGCATGTCCCGCTCTGGGCCCGGAGGGCCGCCGTCCCGCCTGTTTTGCAGCTCTCCCTCGGCTGCAACATGCCCGATTCAGATGATCAGCTCATCAGTCAGCTCTCAAGCAGCATTAGAAGCTGGATAACAGGCAGGACGGCGGCCCTTAAGGACGCAGTTTGGACACCCCCCCGGTGTAGCCTGTCCCCAAACGTTTATTGGATGTTGTGAAAAGGAAAGGCAATGTGATACGGTGGTCTACATGACACGATCCCGGCCTTTTTTGGAACCGTTGCAGCCATAAAAGTTAAAAAGGTGAAGGATTATTTGGTCAAAACAATAAAGTTGATCAGTTTGAACATGAAATATCTTGTCTTTATAGTGTAGTCCATTAAATAGTGGTTGAACATGATTTGCGAATGATGGTATTATGTTTTTCGGTATGCCTAACACAGCGTCCTTTTTTGGAATTGAGTTTGTAGATAAGGTAACGGTAATTTGAGAATGTTTCATGCCATTATGCTATTTGGCCAAGAAAATTCAACTTTCTTTGCATTGCGCAGCTTTCAGGAGAAAGAAAAATTGAGATTCTGACCCTCCTGTAGCACCGGGTGGATGATCTGCTGGTGCTTCATCATCTTCATGTCTTTGACAAGAACTTCCTCAAAGGAAGCAATCGTCTCTTCTGGTGGAGGGAAAAAAAAAAGTCAAAACAGGAAGCTGCGAGCTTAGCACAAAGAATAAACGCTGGACTGGAGCCACGCCTGTTCCAGTGGATTGGCACGGAGCAGATGAAGGTTTACCGTGGGAGCCATCTTCAGTCGCATGCTCCAGGTGAACATCTGCCAACGACGACACAAGCTGGTTGTTTGCTTCCTGCTCTTCGGGCTCAGCGATATGAAGTTTGAGAGCCTCCTAAAATGTAAAATGTCTACTTTGTTGTTTGTGCCCGCCATTGTTTTTATTTCTAGAGCGCATGGCCTGAAGACGACAAAGTTCAGGCCATTTGAAAGGAAGCCGTCGATGGCCATTTGGACATGTGTCATGGCTCAGTCTCTAAGTGTCAACAAACTCTCAAAGAGCTGATTCAACATCAACTTAAAAAAAAAAAAAAAAAAAGAAAAAACACCATAGAAGAGGAAATGGAACAGATTGTAAGGTAGTAAAAGGGGGCCCACATATGACCCGCCACAGCAAAAGGAGTCAGTCGTATTTCAGAAATGAGATTTTGGCATTCTGAAAAGAATGACCTCAGCTTTCCGAGGATCATCAGCCATTGCGCTACGCAACTCATCACTTCATTACGACTCATTACTTTATTAACACAGATACAAATGGGGTGATACAACACGCCCACTTGGAGCTGCGTGCCAATGGCGATGCTAAGCGGGGAGGAGCACAGGCGTCATGCCAATTCCATGTTTGCGGAGGGCCAGCAAACTAAAAGTCAAACGATAACAAAGGTATGTTGGCTGCATACGGGTGTGGAGCATGCCATGCAATTGGGGGATAGTGGAAGTAGCTTTTCGCTGGTCAAAAAAATTATTTTTTTTATGGCTCTCACCCCACCGCTCAAAATGGTACGAGTGTTTTGGGGTTTTTTTCCGATGGCCTAAAATGTCAAACACTATCTGTTAGAGTGTGCCTTGACTTCCTCCATCTTGGTCGGTGAGAACTGGACTGACAATGGCCATTACTTTACATCTGACAATAAAGGTTGTCGCGGAGCAAAGCGGCCTCGGATTGATGTAAAAGTAGTGCTGCATACCGACTGGTGACCGATAAAATACTTTGGTTGTGAATTATGCTTCGGAACCAAGAGGTCCATACACGGGAGACCTGCTCATAAACTCGTCACGATATGGTGCCAGGACATTTTATCCAAGTCGTTAGTTACCAGAGGAGACATCTTGCAAACAAAGAAGCGTCTTGGTGACAAACTACACATGGTTGTGTGACTGCGCCAGGTACCTTGGAGGTGAAAGAGATAAATAGCTGCTCCTCAACTTCTTCCAGGTTTGGCTTCATGGTCATGTAGGCAGAGTCGTCCGTCTTCAGTTCCAAATCGGACACGGCGTGTTTTCGCCGCCGAGCCTTCCTTTTGTTCTTCAATTGTTTTGGGGATGGGATCGTTGGGACGTGCGCAAGAGGAGCCGATGCGTTAGCTTCCCCAGAAACATCAGCCGGACAGGGAGGGGTCAGCGAATCGGTGTTCGGAAACTCCACTCCCATTCCGAGATGCTCCTCCGTCGAAAAAAAGTGCACTAAGTCCGCAATGGAAGGCGTCGGGGACAAAGCGCCACCGTCCAAAGAGGAAAACGTTGGTGACAGGGTCAACGGCAGTGCGAGGGGAGACAGTTCTCCCGGGAAAGGCAGCGGCTGCTCGCTCTCTTGAAAAGAGAGAGGATCGACAGTTGGGGAATCAGAATGGATCAGGACAGCAGAGCGGGATGGATCATTGGCTGGAGTTTCGGAAGGCAACAAGGGGGACCCCAGTGAAAGACTCTGCGATGTGGGCTGGAACACTTCAAAGGAAGGGTCCACGTAGGGCTCCGGAGGAGGTAACACTGTATGCCACTGAAAAACAGATGGGCCAGACTCTTTGCTTAGCGGCAAACTTTCAGGAGGCTTGGAGGAGCCAGAGTCCAGATCCATTGCAAAGGTGACAGACAGAGAAGGCAGTGGCTCCGGTGAACTCACCGGGGACAGAGACTCAAAGCCAAATGGTGAACAGGGAGAGTCGGGAAGAAAATGACTAGACTTGGACACTGAGGGGAGTGCGGTTGGCACGTCGGGAGCATCTAATTCAGTGTTCAACAGTGGAGACAAAGATGAGGTAGTAAGAGCTGAACAAGTACGAGTCTTGTGGTTGGCCAACACCGCTATCGCCGGGTCAGGAGCTGAACGAGCCAGCACATGATCCAAAGTCACGAACGGTTTCGGATCCGGCGAGGTCTCTTTCGAAGACGGGCTCGAGATATGTTCTTTCCTCAAGACATCTGCACTCAATGTGTCTGATTCGCTTGGGGTAGGATCCCGGTTTTCAGATTTCGAGCCAGACGATGCGTTGATAGTCTGATTATCCGAAGCGGGCCTTGTTCCGGTTTGAACCTCTGCGGAAACTTGTGTGGTGGCGCAAGATTCCAATTTACTCTTGGCTGTCTTGGTCTTAGTGGAATGCTTTTTCAAGAACAGAGCCAAGGCCGGCAGAGGAAGGGGCCGTTTAACGCTCGGCATTTGCTGGACATCGGACTGACATTTAGGCTCAGAAACAACCAGTCCTTGCGCAGCCCCACTCGTTCCCTGCGGCGGACGCTCCCTAGAGGACTTGGGAGACTTCTTGTCTGCTTTGTGAACATCTTGGCTTGTGGCTTTCCCTGCGGTAGTTGTAGTGTTGGTTTCCGTCAGTCTTTTTGAGGCGCTGAAAGAGTCCACGCTGCATCTCGTTAAGGAAATGTGCGCCTCTCGAATGAGGTCCCCAATTAATTGCTCTGCCGGCTGTGAGTTGCTGCCAAAGGAAACAACAGGAGGACCGGTGATTTACTGAAAACTTACAAGCCGGTCGTAACACGACAACAATGTAATCGTAACGATCCTGTCAATCAACCAGAACCAAGACGGCCTGTTCATCTCGTGAATGTTTCACCTGATCTGCGATTAGCCGCAGAGCAGATCAACTAAGCCTCGAAACATTCTATTCTCGTTTGCAGAATGGGGTCGGTTCCATGATACAATTAGCATCTGAAGCAGGCGACGGGGAGGCCAACATTTTTCTTGACAGAAAACTCAAGCTCAGTATAGGAAACGATGTGTTGTCGTGGCAAACGTAGAGAGACTAACAGCTTTATCTTTAACAGAGATCTGAAAAAGACACCACAGGAAGAAGCTCTTACCAGGTGCTGTTCTTCACAACTTCGGGTGCGGATCCAGAGGACGTTTCTTGGATGCAAGTCACCCCCGAAGATTTAGTATCCAGACAACTACGAGCTTTGTGATTTGCAAGCAGAGACTTCAAGCTTTTCTTTGGCGCTTGCGGCGGACCGGTTGCTGCAGCTCCATCCTGGTTGGATTTTAGCTTCAGGCCTCGTGAACCGACACCATCCTCCCTGAGTCCCTTGGCAAACGGGTTGCAGTCCACTTTCAGCTGAGCAAACTGGCAGTTTTGGTAGGCAGTAACAGCCATGAACTCAGTCTGTTGAAATGTGAACGTGGCCACATTTGAGGCGTTCAGCTTAATGTCTTTAGCAGCTTTGTCCGTCTGGACCACATGAAAACGTGGAATATAGCGATGCATTGGGTGCAGTATGACATTGCCCTCCTGGTCGGCTGCGTTGCCGGTGAGCTTCAGCTTGTAAAACGAAACGGGATTCTGCATCCAGTGGTGACCTGTGGCAGGCGATTCGGGGTGCGTGAATGGAGAATTTGTCACGTGATGTTCTGCCTTCCCGGCCATCTGCCAGCTGCTGCCGGTCCACGTGTAGCGACTCTGGTCGACCAGCTGAATGTCCATCATTAAAACATACTTCTCGGATGGCTGCAACCCAGAGATGCGGAAGCGACAATATGGAAACATCCGGCTGCCTTGCTTGGTCAGTATCATCTCAGTTTTACACCTAAAGAATTCGTTCCACATGTTGTTGTTGTCCAGAGTTACTTGGATGCCTCTGCAAGTACTCTCAGGTGCCAGGATATCCCCTCTGGGAGGTTTGCTGGGAGCGCTCTTGCTGCAGGACGGTCCTGACTGCATGTCAACTTCGCCCGTCATGGTGACCTCTTTGGAACCATTTGAGCCTTGTACGCCCCGGTCCGCGTGACCAAAGTGACGAGGCAGATAATCGGCATCGGGCGCAGCTGCAGGGCTGGCCGCCCCGCCATCGTCAAACACCATCACTTCCTGTTGCGCCTTAGAGGCCATGGACACATCCCACGCATCTAAGGGATGGAACCATTTAGCATTTTGTATGTTTTACCAGCGGGCACAAAAACATCCTGCAAAAAAAAAAAAAAAAAACAACAACAAAAGAAGTACTTTACCAAGCGTAATGATGTGACTAACAAATGTTCTAATGCTAACCTGTTCATAAATCGGCACAGTGCAATCGTCGTAAACATGTCATAGCATGCAAACGAGACTGTTTACTCCGTACTTAACATTTAAAATGCCTTTGCTATGAGCTGAACCTGAAACACTCCCAATTAGCTCAGCACACATTAATCCCAGTACGTTGAAAGGTCTTGGCAAGCTAGAAGTGCAAACTTCTCGTTTTGAGACAAAATAGCATCTGGACTAGACACAGCTAGTAGCTTGCTTGCTAACATGAAACAAGTTGACTTAACAGCCAACCATTTTATATACCACTTAGCCTCAGTAGGCTCGCAAGTAAACTGGAGTCTATTCCCAGATGACACACTACTTAGGAATAGTACGCCATGGACTGGTCGCCAGACAACCATTCGCAGTCACATTCACAGTAGCTATGTGACAAGTGGAAGGCATCTTTGTGGAATTTTCTTCAGGAAAAAAAAGATGGAACGAGCACTTCTGGAATCCTCCATAACAAAACCATTTATTAAAAAACAATTGATTCCTAAAGTGTGCTGTGCTCAAAAATAATTTGCGCTGTTTAAGTCGCGATTGTTGGTCAAATGAGGTCATTTGAAAATGTCATTTTTGCCACATCATCTTGGCGAACCCCTCGGAATATTTGCCCATGTGAGGTTTTTGGTGTAAATTTTGAACTGAAACTCGTCAATCAGAAAAAGGATTCCCCACGGAGCAGATGAAACGAATCGGGTCCAGAAGAAATGATGAGGAAAAACTGAAGTTATAGCCTACGGCTTTACGTGAGTTTATTTTATTTAACAGATTATAGGCGTTATTACAAATAAACCATCTCTTTAAAGAAACGCTCCCTCCCCTCCGCCCAGCAAACACGAAAAACTACATTTTTCATGAACCCATCATCCGATTCCATCATGCTAAGACACAGTGTATGACAAATTGGTATTGATGGCAATCTTGTCGCATCGCTATTCCCCGCTACAGACAATTCATCGTATTCAATAAACATATCCAATTTTTTCTTCCAACGCACCCATTATCTACATTTGAAATGTGCTTTATTTTGAGCTCAAACAGTAGTGACTTAACTAGAAATGGCTGGTTGCATATTATATGATATACCACAGGTTAACTTTACAATAAAAGCTCGATTTACATTTTTTTTTTATCTGCATGGTGCTTTACATACATATCCTACTGCCTAACCAGGTATCATGCAACCAGGACTTAGAATCGGCTAACTAGCCAGCTAGCATGTTAGAGAAACTAGCATGCCAACATGCTAGCAGGGCCTGAAGCACAACCTCCACGAAACACGACCATGCGTTGTCGTGACGTCACTCCGTTTACCTTCCACACGGTTAAAAGCTTCTACAGCGCGGACATCGTGACCTCAATCCATTTGATGGCCGTTTCTCCTCTGTTCGCGTCTCATCAACATCTTGCTTCCTTGCTTCCCCCGACCGCGGCTAGGCTAGCAGCGTGCTGCCGTCTGTAGGTCGGTCAGTCAGTCGGTCGGTCGGTCCGTACGCGTACTCGCTACGTCACGACGCGTTTTTTTTGCGCTCTCTCCCCGGCCGCCATTTTGACACCGTGCGGCGGCCACCAGCATACTCTCTGTCTTCAGTCCGACGTCGTCGTTCCACCGGGACCGTCATCACCGTCCCCAGCGTTGCCGTCCGACAGCCGACGGCACCGCGTTGGCCCCGAAACAAATTCGGTAGGGTTTGTACTGCGGCGAGAGCCCCAACAACAACGTAGGACCCCCCAAGTGGGACGTGTGCTAGTCTGGAGTAACTCAACTACGACGTGTCGTAACACAACAACGACTCATTGGAGTCGTGGTACTGTAACATAACGACGGGTTTCAGATGGTGCAACGACGCGCGTAGCGGTGTGTGGTCAACTGCGACGACGTGTAGTATTACAACTACGACTGCGTATACTGTACAGTACTGGGCTAACGACGCCGAATTTGAGTAACAGGCGTTACCCGGCACAAAATGGTGGCACTATTTTTTTCGTCCAAGGGTACGGTAGCGGAGCGAAGTAATTACGTACAAATGGGTAACCTACTTGAGTATTTTATTAAACGGATAATTGTTTGTAGTTACTCGCTATATTTAAAAACTGGGATCTGTACTTTGTCAAAATGGGCTCTGTGAAAGACGACACATGAAAAAGAAGTGGAATCAGTATTTTTAGTTTTAGAGTAGTTTTTACACGAGCACCAACACGGTAAAATATAATATGGTGTTAATTTATGGAATCATTGTTAAAATGAATTGAAAGGGTAGGAATAGAGGCTCAAAAACATACATCCATCTGAACTGCTTAATCCTCACGAGTCGCATCTGTGCTGGTACACCCGCCCGCAAATGGTTGCTTTTAAAATATAGTCTTCCAAAATATATCAACGTACAGTGCCTACACACACACGCAGACACATTTAATTACTACATGTATAAATGTCATACGTGTAGTTTATTGGTAACATGATTTTTAGGGAGATATTACAATGTTGGTTAGCCAATAATGGCCGTGATGGGCAGGACCGGCCCGGAAATTCGCCGGCCGTTGGGGAAAATTAACAGGTTTTCCCGAAATTCCAATACCGCGGCTTACAATTGTACAAAAAATTTGTTATTAATTTTTTATGCAGACCATTGTCATTGTTAACTATATTCATTATATGTACGCGATGCTCCAAAGCAAAGCGTGGCGAGTCCCTGGCCTCGAAATACACAGCTAAATACACTGGAAATGGTTTCGTGCGAAAGCCTCTCAAAATGTGTCCTCTGCGGTCTTGTTTTTGTTTTCCACTGCAGGGCATAAGTAGCTGCGCTGCATTCAAACGCTCAGTGTGCGGCAAAAATTTGCCACAGTGTCATTTGGTTCTTCCGTGTTGCGCGGCGTATGGTTGGTCAAAGACTAAATCGGGAGTCACCCAACCGTTTAAAAACTGAGAGCTACTTCACACCATTGCAAGCCAACCAGTCCTCATCACACAGTCTGTGTGAAGTGGACCACCAAAGAAAAGCAACTTCAAAGAAAATGGCGTCATGTAAATTCGGCTTGTTCCTGCTCCACGATGAGCTTGAGGGGCATCGTTATGGGAGCGTGTGAATTTGATTTCATCAAACTCTTACTGTGGATAGTATGCAAACGCGTGGCCAGCCACCCCTGGCCACCCCCTCACTAAGGAATTGCGCCATCCCGCCGAAGAATTCCTTGGTCCCGCCCCGCCACCTATTGGTGAGCGCAAATAAATATGGTGTTCCATTTGGCAGTGCCGAGACCAAGATTATGTGGTTTCAGTATGACACTTGCCTCATGCTACATGTTAGCATCTTCAATATGGTCTTTTGAGCGTAGATATTGAGAAAAAAAAACAACTTCTCAGGCAGCTGAAAATTTTAAGGATAGCAAACCCTCGAGGAGGAGGAAGACAAAAATAATGTCCTTTAAAGTGGGATGGTTGTCAAATGCAGCAGCTTTGAGACACTCCGAGACTCAGTTAGCAGTGACTACGTTGCGGTCCGGTCGGTATTAGTAGCTTGACTCCAAACTTGGTGAAAATGCTAATTTAGCATAAGCACCAGCGAGTAGGTGTTAGCATCAAGCGCTAGCTTGACATTGCCGGCAAGTTGGTGCCAGTTGATTGCCTGAACTCTGGCTAACAAGTGCTAGCTAAGCAACGGCCTACACTTTTTTTAAAGCATGATTGTTGCAAAACAACTACAACCAATCTGGAGAATTTAAGAAGTCATTACTATTGTGTCCAGAATTAAAATGAGGTCCTGATCTCATATGATGTCCCTGAAGCAGCATGCTAACTCACCTAAGGTCAAACAAGAAGCGAAATAATTTTTTTTTTTTTTTTTAAAGGAGCAACTAATGTTGTCGTTTGAAACTCAATAAAGCCTTTGCAATCCCAAATGGTGGTGTTTTGCTCCATGGACGTTTATTGCGTCCCTCAAATGCCATCTATTGCCTTGTTGTCAGGGCGCTCTAGTGATTGCACAACGTGATGCTCACCGCTTTAATTAGCCACTCAACCTTAGCAGATGTTGATGTGATGTTTTCCTTCGGTTTGATGTCAGCGACCCTGCCTACAAAGGTGTTAGAAATAAGAGTTTTTAATTAGTCACAGTAAAACGTTGACATGAACAAGCCGGTTAAAAAGTGCCAAGGCAAGTGTGCAAAATGTCTCAAGTGCTATCCAAGTCCGTTCACACATGAACAACTGCGTCGTCGTCCTCTTCCAGTCCGTCCACACCCGGCTCCTGGCCCACTCGGGCGTCTCCGCAGGGGTCCGCGATGTACCTGTAGTCTCCGCCGCCTCCGATAGCCAGCGCGGCGCCGGACGCCATCATCAGCCAGTCCTGCTCCTCGTCCTCGGCGCCCCGCCTCCAGGGGGCGCTCAAGCCGTCGCCCTCTTGTGGGCCGGGTGCCCCGCTTGCCCCCCTGTCCTCCGGGCCTTCCCCCTCCAGGTTGACGTAGTGCAAGGACTCCTTGCGCGGGGCGGCGGGCGAAAAGCTAAGCCGCAGCTCCTCCAGCAGGACCGTCAGGTGCTGGAAAGCGGGCCGACATTTGGGCACCGGACTCCAGCAGCTGTGCATCACGTCGTAGCTGAGAGGTCACATGACATCATTGTTACAATCCTTTGGAGTCACATGACATCACCAATCTGACTCCAATCTTGCACGAGTTCATCGCAGGTTTGGGTGACGGTTGCAACATTGCAGAGGTCGCATGACAGTGTTAAGATGTCGCAGATGAGGTCACACAACACGGATCACGTGAAATTGTTGAAAAATCACTCGGATGTCATAGCCAGCCGGGGTCCCAGTGGAGCGGTCACTTGAGACACCGCGCTGCCACGTGACGTGGCATCGTCATGAATGTCATCGCCGAGCCGTCACACGACAACCCCAAAGGACTCACATGTCTTGTCTGCACTCGGCGGGTTTCTTCAGACGTTCTCCTCGGATCAGGTACTCGTAGATCTCGGAGTTCTCCACGCCGGGATACGGCGTCTGGCCGCGGGTCATCACTTCCCACATGGTGACGCCAAAGGCCCACTGACACACACACACAAAAGCAGGTTTTGATCACACATTGCTTCAGTGAGTGAAGAATCGGTGACATGTTTGTGTGACTTTGTAGGTTCGCAAGTAAACTAGAGTCGTAGAAACTTGGAATCATTCATCATTCCCTCCTCCCAAATACGAGCACGCCAATTTTGGCACGTTGATTTTATATCGTATTGATGCGTGCCTGTTTTTTTCTTTTCTGTTACACCTCCCCTACAAAAATGAAAACATCGTGCCACCGCAACTAGAAATACAGCTGCCGCTGTTGTGAAAGCGCTATGTAAATCAGCATGTATTGTATTGTACTCTCAGAAATTGTTATAAATGCACCTCTGCGTAATGCTGTACCCGTATTAACAAAGAAAACAAAAAGGAAAAACAAATATAGGTCAACTTTTAACAAGGAATAGTGTCTTTTTTTATGTTGGTCAGTAAAAGAAAAGATTTGAAATGCATCCATTTGCCTGAAATGCCCCCCCCCCCAAAAAAAAAAACGAGCGCCAGTGCCATCTAGTGTAGTGGATGTGCAAATGCACAACATGAAAAAGTTTGGCAACGCTTCAATGAGATAACTGCCGCATGATGATGACACACGCCAGATCACCGTCAACCAAAACCATTCCACCGCGGGACATTTTTCAACATTTTCTTGGCACGAAAATGTGCTCCACGAATGCCATCGCGCGTTTTTGTTCTTTATGTGCTTTCTTGTTGTGGTGTGTCGTGCTATTAAAAGATATTTTCACAAATCATGGATATATATTGCTCTCGACTGACCAGGAGTGGTTCACTCTTCCCAAGATGCATTATGGGATGCATCACAAAATGTGTGTGTGTGTGTGTGTGTGCGCGCAGTACCACGTCGCTCTGCGTGGTGTAGACGTTATCGGCCAAGCTTTCCAAAGCGATCCACTTGACGGGAAGCTTGGAGACGGATCCTTGCCGGTAATAATCTCCCGAGTAGATCTTCTTCGAGAGACCAAAGTCTGCCACGCACACCGCCATGTTCTCATCCAGCCTGACGCAGAGCAGAGCGACACGTCACGCCAATCATCTGCCGGCCGCGGCCGAGGTGTGCGACAAAAGGCGCGAGGGCGACGAAGGGAAGCGCGACGACGGGGACTGACATGCAGTTGCGGGCCGCCAGGTCCCTGTGGATGATATTGCGACTGCTCAGGTATTCCATTCCCCGCGCCACGTCCAACATGAACTGGACCAGCACGCGCGTGGACAAGTCCTGACGGGAAAGAGGCGGACATCGAGCGCAAGCAGAGGCAGCGACGCGCCGGTGCCGACGGCCGGGTGAGTTAAGTTGCGCTAAGTAAGCTGTCTGAAAGTGCTCGAGAAAATACATTTGCGTTGAGTTGCGATGCAGCGAGGGTGACCGCGCAAGTGTGGAGCTGCCAAGGGGGAGTCAACATTTTGGGCGAGCAAACCTGCAACCACGTTCGAACGGACTTGGGAGGCGAAATGAGCAAAACAAAGCATTTTTAACCCCCGTTCTCATCCCCCGTGGGTGGCACGATGAGAATAAAACGGCTCTTGACTTTCCGATAGATTGCTATAATACAAGCATTTTTTTCCCCGACCGCGTGGAAAAGTTAACCCCGTGGCATGATGGGGGAAAAAAAAAATTCCGGCATTTAGCCTGCAAGTGCAATTCAACAAGTTTGCCGGTTCTTGCAAAGACATTCCAACGTGTTTCCATGTGTGCGAGTGCGGATATCTACTTTGCAAGTGCGTTTGAACGTGTCGGCCAGTCAAAGTCGCTTCCTCCGCATCGGCAGCCCCGCGCTCAAGTTGTGACGCAGTCGCAGCGTCGCACAGGGAGCAGCAAGAAAGGGTGAAGGCAAGAGGGAAGTTGTGACGGCGCGGCGCGCTCGAGCCGAACGGTGGCGATGCAGCTGCGCCGATGGGACGTACGAAGGGCTGGTCTCCCAGTCTGGACAGGAGCAGGAACGTGTGCAGGTCTCCGTGCTTCATGAAGGGCAAGACCACCATGGGGACGGGCAAACGCTGGGCGTGACGCCGGTGCAGGCTCACTCCTGTCGGCGCAAGCGCAGCGTCCGTCAAAAGACGGCGGACTTTGGTAGCGCGACGGGGCCGTCTTTACCGATAAGCTGGATGACGTTGGGGTGGCGGAAGTCCTTCATGCGGGCCGCCTCCTTCAGACACTGCTCAATGTCATCCGACGAGGTGATGTCAGCTGGACGCGCCGCACGGGGTGAACGTCATCAGGGTGCGAGGTTCGAAGGCGAGCCGCGCGGGCGGGCCAAACTCACATTTCAGAACCTTGACCGCCACCTTCCGGGCCGGGCAGCCGTCCGTCTTCAGGAAGGCCTCGCGCACAGACCCAAACTCGCCTAAACACAAACGCGGGCGCCGTCAGTCCACTTGCCGGCAACAGGTTGTCACATGACGTCACCTTTGCCCAGCATGTGTCCGAGTACCAGCAGCCTCTCTGGGATGAGAACGTCCTTCAGTTTGTTGTTGAGCTCCTCGCTGATACCCAGACTGTCCACTAGAGGGAAACACACACACAAAACGGGAGTGCATCTGAGCGCCTGAAATAACTCAATTAACCTTGTAGTGGGCGTGGCTAAGATGACAGCCGGGGGGGAAAAAAAATGGTTCTCCAAAATAGTTCATCTGATAAACGATGAAGCCAACGGAATTTTTAATCGATTGGAGCTCAATAGTTCCTGGGGAAAATCCCTCTGGAGCAATGATGTCGTTGGCAACAAGTGAATGATTCCAAATTTCAGACTCGTCCTTGCTTCCTACCAAGCGTCTCACTGACTTTGCAGTCCAATAAAAAGCAGCTTTGGAACATTCCGACCGCCGAACTCACGTGTCGAAACGAGCTGCTCCCCGGCGCTTCGGTTGAAGGATCGAGCGGCCGTGAAGGAGACCGCGGTGTCGGTGCCGTCGGGTGAGAAAACCCAACTGAAGAGAGTGGCGGGGGGGGGGGGGGGGGGGGGTGGAAAAAAACA